>JANHGN010019598.1:0-18958 GCA_024605025.1 Megaceryle maxima | reverse complement strand
CCTGGCTCCAGCCTCCTGTCAGGAGCTGTCAGAGCCAGAAGGTCTCCCCTCAGCCTCCTTTGCTCCAGGCTGAACAAACACAGGTCCCTCAGCTGCTCCTCACCACACTTGTGCTCCAGCCCCTTCCCAGCTCCATTACCTGTCTTAAAGCCTCATGATCTGCACCTCTTGCAGCAGCACGGTGCCGATGCCAGAGCAGCTGCATTTCCAGTGCCCATCCCTGTGCAGCTGAACCATATCAAGCACACCAGATCTATTTTAGTTTTAACACGTGACAGAAGGAAACACCTGCAATGCCCTAGCTGATATTTCCAGCTTTAACTGCCTGCACAATTCTACACACGGATCCTGTGTGTTTCTGGCAGCATTTGTAGTCTCGTTAGCTCCAGCCCCGCACCCCTCGCCCGGCTGTGTGAGCCAGGCTCCCTCTGTCCTGTGCTGCCCCAATTAGCATCTCGCTCTGTTTCATCTGCTGCCGAGAGCAGGTGGGCTGACCTCGGAGCTGGGAACTCACATGCAAATGGGCACGGAGAGGGAGGACTTGAGCCGAGCGGGGGTCCCACGGGTGGTGAGTTGGGATGACGTCCCCAGCCACCTGAACGCAGCTGCCGAGTCCTGCTGCCCTGCCACGCAGCATCCTCAACCCTCGGCTTGGTCTCGCTGTCAGCAGGCCAGGAATGAGCCAACCAAACGTTTCATACCCAGCAATTAAAAAGATCTATTTTGCTTCCCAGCTCTACCTCATCCTCATGAAAAAATACATTTTAAGTGAAAGGGGAATATTTTCATTTAACAAATGCCAAAAAAAAAATTTATAGAGCTTTCCTAAAACCAAGGAAGAAGAGTTAGAATGACCCTGGTGGGACACATGGGTTGCACGGTGGTGGATGCAGTCCCAGGTCCTGGCCCCCCCTCTCTGTGTCATCCAACCCACCCCCTGGGGATGCCACCATAGGGTGACACGGGGGCTCGCGGGCCTGGGGCATCCCTGGGTGCTGGCCCCTGTGGTACCTTGGCGCGGGGTGGAGGACTGAGTGCTTGGGAAGGTGGTGGAAGAGTGGGTCTGCACAGCACTGCATCAGCAAAGAGCTCCACTCTTTTCCGTCACACGGCTTCTTCCAGGACCTTATGAAGGGCCCGCGGGGACACCGGAGCCACTGCTGGAGCCCCCAAGGGAGATCAGTTTTGGCACTGGTGTGAAATACTGTGGTTCTGACATAGTTTCAATTCTCTTCAGGTGAGATTCGTTGAAATTAAAAAGTTCAGCTTTTGGTTTTGTTTTCCACCTTTTCTGTTCCCTGGGCTTGCAGGCGGTGGGAGGCAGGATCTCTCTGGTGGATGGGTGGGTGAGGACAGGCAGCCCACTTGGGTCACAGGGCAGAGTGGAGAGGAGGACCCCGATCCAGTGTCGGGGCTCTGCTCACGTTTCCTCCAGAGACCCCCACATCTCTGCTTTCACCAACTGTAGCTGCAGTCCTTCGTGAGCCTGCAGAAGGGCTCTGAGTGACTTCGTTAATGTATGCAATGCTGCATGTCAGAGAGTCTCTGCAATTATCCAGTAAAGTCTATTATTCTAGATTAGAGCTGTGCAACTACGGGAATGGAACACACGATGATTTGTTTGCATCCTAAACTAATTTCCATGTGAACATGCCTGAGACAGCTCTATATCCATGTCCAATTTCCATTCACGTTGCAGCCCTGCTAGTCGGAGTGCCTGAGGTAAGTTCATTCTCAAGACAATCCCCCCGCATGTGGCAGAAGAAAACCGCCCAGGCTCTGCAAGCAAAGCTTCGCAGCTTGGCTCCTGCTGCAGCCTGGCCCCCAGTTACTCAGTGATGGGCAAGACACTTCACAGCACAAGGCACGAGAGCAGGGGACTAGAAATGCTACAGAAAACACAGCCAGCTGTGAGTGTAGAGGCTTTGCTCACACCCTGGATCGGCAGCAGCTACCGACACTGGTAAGTGTCCTGCCTGGGGGAAGAGGGCCCAGCAGGACAGAGGCAGAGCCGGGGGCTAAGGGACAACTGACAGCAGGTTGGAGACTTTGTTTTTTTAGCAACAGATGTCAGGAGTCCCATCTGGCCCATGCGTGACCAGGCTCCTCGAAGGAAGGGAAGCAGACGGACGGGTGCTGTGGGTAGAGGAGGTCAGCGTAGCAGAGGAAGGTGGTTTTGAGCAATGACCACGAGGATCGATCGGCGCAATCCTCCAGAACCTGCCTCCCCGCCTCTGGCACAGGAGGCCTTTAAAACTCAAAACTAGTGTTCTCCAGAAGAGACGTGGCTCCCGATGTGGAGTGTGATTCGGAACAGGCCAGAAAATCCCGCGACACGACGTCGGTTGGTCCCACTGTGAGCCTCCTACCCGGGGACTCTCCAGCCTGGGACCTGCCTCAGGCAGTGACCAGCGGCAAGCCTGGGACCAGCTTTGGAGCTTCTCCATCTCTCTACCTCTTACCTCATCCCCAGCTAGGTTTTATTTTTAATCTTTTGTAGTCAGATGAAAAATTCTACTTAATTAAGAGTGGGGAAAGCTGTCTTTCCTATTCACTGTTTTCTGATCCAGTGGCGTGTCAGTTCTCACCAAGGACCCCAGGGCATCACAGCCTCTTCAAACCTCTCTTTTATCACTGCTCACAAAGAAGTATCATTGATAGCCAGAAGATGGATTAAGTTGTACTGTTCTCACTAAATACATGAGGAACCAAGAAAAGAAGAGTTGTATTTTTAACTAAAAGTTAAAATATCTGATAACTTGATCATCTTTTAAATTACCTGGGTTCCTGCTTGGATAAAATCACATCAGCTAATGATGGGCAGGGAACTGACATCCTTGATATTTCCTCTGCTCAGCCACTCACAGTCCTGGCCAGACTACCTCATGGATTCATCTTATATTTTTGAGCTACCACAGACACAAGGTAATTAATTTCCACATAAAAAATTAACTCCCATACCAAACTATTTTCATCCTGCAGTTTTCAGCAGCAGCATCTCACTGTAGATGCCCCAAGGCACCCGTGACTCCCTAGAGAGTCAGAAGCTCTGCTGTGCCCATCAGCCTGCCCAGCACCACAGGCTCCCTCCTCGCCCCAACTGGCACTTGTGCTCTTGAAAATCAAGTTATTTCACATAACTGACATGTCCAATTTTGTTCGGCATCTCATGTGTGTGTGCTCGGCTTTCCCTTGTCACAGAGCATCCAGCGCGTTCTCCTCTTTGGCATTCTGGATTTAAACTCTCGCGCTGACCTTTTCAAACACAATTATTCTTACTTCTCACCGAAGGTCTGAGACTTCCGGACAGACGAATAGATTTGC
The DNA here is from genome assembly GCA_024605025.1 of Megaceryle maxima. Classification (NCBI taxonomy): domain Eukaryota; kingdom Metazoa; phylum Chordata; class Aves; order Coraciiformes; family Cerylidae; genus Megaceryle; species Megaceryle maxima. Next base: position 15,634 of record JANHGN010019598.1, on the reverse strand, counting down.
CCTTATTCCTCCTAGACAGAGTAAATATGATCAATAGGAACATCCTTCCAGTTTTCTCTCCTTATGGTTATGAAGAGCCTCGTGAAGATGTCCAACCACCAGGTCTCCTTCTTCAAATACCAAAATAGAAGATAAAGGCTTTGTGCATGAACTGGCTTTGGTTTTACTCCAGAGACCTGGTCTGGGCTGACTCAAACAGCAAAGACCCAAAGGGACCCTGACGTGAGTGGCCTGGACGGGAAGTTCAGAGCAGGCAGAAGGTGCTGCTCCTGCATCCTTCCGTAGCCGTGGCATTAGAATTGAGTCAACTGGAGAAGAGATTGTGAGGAAAACACCAGTGGTTGCAGGTTTCGTTTTTAAGAAGCCACTCTCTTCGCTCCCCCCTTGGTGTTACTGTGCTAGTGTTTGTGCCCCCGCAGAGCCTCTGGGGGGGTTGGAGGACACCAGCCTTCCCCTGTCACCACCAGCAACAGCTGGAGGGGGAAACAGCCGCGACCCGCCCTGCAAACCAGAGACCATCAGTGACTGGTCACGAAAATTCAGTAGCCACCCATGGAGATTTCACAGGGGAGAAAACCAAACGATCCCCACTGGCCACAGGAGCGTCCCCGCCTCCTCGTGCTGCTGCAGTGGGACCACGGAAGTAAAGCGTGTGCTAACGCCGGAGTCATTTGCAAGCGAGGTTTGCCGATGAAAGGGGAACAAAAGGCGCCTGCAGCGCTCCCCAGACGCTGGCGTTAGGTAAGCTGTTCCGTTTCATATTAATAGCCCTTGATTAGAGCTTAATGTCGTGACACACTGCGCTGGTCTAACGAGGCTGTCCTCCTCAGCCTCTTAAATAACTGTTGGGTTCTTTTTCAGGCCCTCCTGAATATTTTCTCTGTGGGATGTGATGAGTTCGTAACACCAGTAGACAAACTATTATGAAAATGAAGAGAGAGCAGAAAAGATCAAGAGACAGGAATGCAAAAAAGTTTTCTCCCTTTTGAAAAGCACCGTAAACTAGTCCCAATAATACAAACAGCAAGAGAAGTTGTAAAACTGGCAAGGAGTTTACAGATTACATTAAAATGTAAATATGAAAGTAACACCTTCATAATACCAAACAGCCCTGTAAAAAGCTGTATTGGTCACTTTCAAACGGAGAACAAACTAAGCCCATGTAGATCATTTTCTTCCATGCACACGTGCCTGAAATAGCAGCACGAGGCATTTGAAATCAACTTGAGGAGACAAACCGATTCATTCCGGTAGTAGCAGTTACCTAACTTGTCATTCTTCAAGGGAATTTAAAAATACCCCACTATTGTTGCTGAGAAGAATGGACTCAGAATCCCGCAGGGGAAAGCACCCTTGTTTCTAGAGGGGAAGAAATGCAGCACAAGCTCCTGGTTCCTGACAGCAAGTATCTGCAAGTAAACAGAGCCTACAGGTTTGGAATAGATTATGTAAATGCGTCGCCCGAGCTCTGTAAACACCCAGGTTCTTACATGGGCGGCCTTTTTGCGCATTTCACCCTTGGATTACTCCAGCACATCAATTATTCTTATTACTTTACAGCTGTATTTTGTAATTAATTCTTAGCTCCGTATCAGGGGATTGCTGCTCTTGTTGTCTCAGATGTTTTCTTGTCCGTGTTTTCCATGAACAGAAGTGTCTCGTGCAGGGCCCTCGTACGGACAAAACCCTGAAAAGCCTGTTGGCCTGGGGACGCTGGTGCCTGGCTGCCGCAGCACAAGGAGCACAGGATCAGTGCACACATTTGCTCAGGAACTCCAGGGGATGCAGCGGTTCCATACCTGCTCCTCATGCCCCACCAGCACAGAGACCACCCGAGCAGAGACCATCCTGGCCTGCTAGTGCCACCTGCAAAGAACAACATGACCATCATCTCCATGAGAGCCACCCACCATTCCCAAAGGTGTTGTTTGTCTGTAACAGAGCCACAGCAAGAAAAACAACAAGAATCGGGGAAAGCTCTTGTGAAGTTAAAAGGGGAGAGGTGGGAAAAGCCCAGAGTCACTGCTGTTGCTGCCAGAAGCCCCCGTCCAGGGACCCTCTGCAGGAGGCACTGTTGAGAGGACGAGGGTGGGAGGGAGGCTTTGAAAGAAGGGATTAACTATCTTCCCATTTGGAGACATGGATCACAGAAAGGCACTGGGAGGCCTAGGGAATTGTATAATTAACGGTGAATGTAATATTAAACCTCTTCTATACTGCACCTAACCAATTGCAGAAAAATAGCTGTTTCCTTCACAGCAAGCCTATCTGAAGTGCAGATTAAAGGAACCTACTTTTTGCATTTCCAAAATTCTGTGGCTTTTACCCCTCTGATTTATTAACTTCAGATGAGTATCTCCAATCCCAGCAGAGCTTAGTGCGCGATGCAAGGCTGAGCCCTCGCAGGATCAGTGGCAACCTAGCAAGGTCAGTCCCATCCTCCCGTTTCCATGGCGATCCCTGCGATGATATATAACATGGCAACACCATCCTTCTACCAGTTCCTACAGCTCAGCTCTTGGCTTTGTCTGAGCTCCCTTGAAATGGAGGTGAGATAAAAAGGGAGCGAACGGTGAAGAGGGGACAACTGAAGAGGCTGCCTACGAACGTGCTGGGTGCTTTGTGCGCCTTCCCTGAATAAGGAGAGTTTTCAGCAAAGATTTTCTTTCAGGGACCTGGTGCGTGCCTAGAAAGTGCCAGCCTCCTGGTGATGGTGCACTTTGTGATCCCGCTCCTGCCAGGGATCATTTCTTTTGGTTTATTTCGTTGATCAGGAGGTATTTTCCTCATAAGCAAAACTACAAGAAGATTTCTCCTGGTCAGTTTTTGGGGAACACTCTTGATGAAGGCAACATGACCAGTGGGTGACAAAGCCTATTTTGGTGCTGGTAAAAAAAAAGCACTGGGTCTGGTACCTGAATCACTCTGAGTCCCTGGAGAGGACAATGATGTGACAAGGCCCAACACAGCCCCTCCTTGCACCCACATACCCAGCACAGGGACAAGCAGTGGGGCTGGGATGGCTCTTTCCCTATATGGAGGGAAGCCCCTTTCAGAGGAAAGGTTACAGTTTTTCAGCAAAAATACTACTTATGTCTCAAAATAAAAGCTTTTTAAACCTCAGCTCTTTGGAGCAAGAGCCAGTTCCTGCAAGTATCTCATTTCTGGATTTAGAAGTTTAGTTGTCACTGAGCAATGTTCATAGTTTTGATTAAATAATCAAAAGCTCCTCATTGAAGCAAAATGTTTTCACTAAGCAGAGCTACTTCCCAGTTTGTTGGGAATTCTGGAATTATTTTAGAATTGCAGGAATATAGCTCTACTTGTATGCCTACCTGTGTGTGTATGTATATATTCATACATGCATCTGTAAATTCAGATGTGAACTCCACAAGCACTCCATAAACTTGTCCCTGGGGAGCAGTCATCTCAGCTGCTCCTCCTGGAGACCTGTCTTGTTTTCCTGTGCTTCATTTTTAATTTGTCTGTTTGAGTTCTCAAGTGTTTGAGATCTCAAGTGCAAGAGAGGACAGGCCATCAGTCAGAAGCACTCCCAGAAGAATACAGCCGATGTTCTGCTCGCCATTCACACATGGATGCAGCAAAGGATGGACTCCCAGATTTAGTCCACAGTGGCTCTGTGAGAGTGGGGAGGTGAGGAGCTGCTGGGAGCACAGCAGAGCTCCCCCGGCCTTGGGGCTTGGCAGCAGGTGGGTGCAGGGATGAGCCGTGCTACAGCAATGTCCCCCAGCTGGGCTCAGGACCTGGGGACTGTGGCTGTGTCTTATAGACCTCCTTTGGTCTGGTATTTCCTGGACAGACCCTTAGAGCTTAAATGCCTTTTTTGGACAGCCAAGACCATGCAACCCTGGGGCAGAATCAGTCATGGTAAATTCACATGTTTGCTATCAATGGTGACCCACTGTCAATGGTTAGAACTGGGCTGGCCACTACACAAACGACAGATGCTCTCTATTAACCCATGTCCCTTCCCAAAGTGGAAGAGAAAGGGAATAATGGAGACAGAACCTAAAGCTCTCCTCTAAACATGGATCGTTGTCACTGCTGGAAGCAGAGACTGCCTCCAAAAGTCTGCCCTGAGCTCCAGACAGGGCAGGGATTGAGCAGGGGCTGAGCTCAGAAGTGAAATCACTGAACAGGGTTAGTTCTGTTCCAGCCCAACCCAGGACACCCGCCTTGCTGCACTGTGAGCTTTTGGGGGCTCATTGCAGATCTCGGTGAGTGGCAGGTGCACAGACCCCAGCTGAGGTCGGTCCCACGGCTCCAACTCCAGAGAGCTGCGGGGCTCCAGCACCACGGGGAACGGGGCAGTGGGGAGGGGCTGGAGCTCATGCTGGGGCTGTCAAAGAGAAAGGCAGGAGCAGCATTTCCACTGTCCCTCTCCTGTGGATGTCAGGACTCCAGCACACATTCTCCTTGTGAGTAGAATATACTATTCCAACTAAAATTGGTCAGTATTTGAAAACTTTTACCTGGAAAGGGAAAGATTACTCCCTGGCTAATGAGCGCCATGTGAAACCTGCTTGTGAAGGGAGTCATCTGAGGAACAGTCAAATGTGATTGGAAGGAAGCAACAGTTCCTAGACTCCTACATATGTCTGTTAGGAGCATCTTTGCTCCGCAATCTGAATGGAGAGATGTAAAAATGGATATGTCATTGCTCTGCATTATATTATCATATTTTAAAGCTGTCTTCAGCCGTAACAAGCTCTAAGGTATTTTGTAGAGAGATGAAGTATTTAATAAAAATAAGACAAAGAGTCACGGGAGACCTCAGTGGCTTGCATGCCCTTTGAAATACATTACTGGTCCAAAAGATATTAACTTAATGCTCTCTTCTAGTTAAAACTGTGATTTACCATCTAAAAGGAAAAAGATTTCAATGGTTCTGTAAAGCTCTTTCAGCTTCGTTCAGCATATCTGGATACAATTTCCATACAATTCTTGTTTCCTCTGTGTAGAAAAGGAGACAGATTACAAAGGACACCATTGTCTGAGCAGAATATCTTATCACATGAAAGGCCGTATTAAGCAACTTCCAGACCTTCCAGTGTGGCTTTGCTCCACAGAACCCAGTATTCCCTTGTCTGCAGTATCTGAGGGTTGAGCAGCTGCTGATGGAGCCCAAGGGATGATCCTGCTCCGTGACACAATGCCAGCTTCCAAGCCTACTGGCAGACTAGCAGACCAGTACCAGCACAGTACCAGTGCCAACCCGGTACCAGTGTCTACAGTGACTGGAATTTAGCCTCCAAAGAGGTGAAACCTGCAGTGACATCATGATTTGCTTGTGTCTCTTCTCCCATTTAGCAAGCAACAGGACAAGAGGAAACTACATCAAGTTGCACTAGGGCTTTAGGTTGGAGCTGAGGAACATTTTCTTCCCCACCTCCAGGGTTGTCCAGGTCTGTCCCAGGCTGACCAGGGCAGGGGTGGAGTCCCCATGAGGGGGTTTCCAAGCCCCCCATGGAGCTGTGGTGCTGAGGGCCATGGGTCAGGGGTGCCCTGGCAGTGCTGGGGCAGCAGTTGGACTTGATGATCTTGAAGTACTATTCCAACCAGAACAACACTATGATTCTGTGAACTTTAGGTTTGCATCCCCTTCTAGTTGCTTTTGACTCTCTTCTTCCTCTCTGCTCATCCTGTGGCCAAATGTGTCTTTTGGAGATCTCATTCCAAAGCCAAAGGAAGGTTCGGTGGCTTCATCCAGCACCACAACCCTCAGCGTGCAGGTCATGGTCACACACAGAGCCCAGAAGAGAGCTGGTAAGCACAGGTTCCTTTCTCTTGGCTGCTCCCTTTCTTCTCCGTCCCTGTCTCCTGGGCAGGATCAGTCCCACAGCACCAGCTCATGCAGGAGGGCTTCTCATGGCTCCCTTCAAATCAACATGAAGGTGTTGAGCCCAGAACCTCCCTGCGCTTGCAGGCTGAGTCAGTAACTCCAAAGCCCCAGGATGTGAAATTAAGCTCTGAACCACGGTGGCTACAGCCACTGGCTTTGGGGCTGGGGCACTGTGACCCCACCAGCCCCTCTGCACTGACTCTTGTCAGGTACAGATGACTTTCCTCATCCCCTGTTCCTGCAGGAGAAACGCTCTGTTCCCTTCCTCTGCTTATGTCCTGCATGCTGCAGCCACTAATGACCCTTTTCTCTCAATAATACATTCATGGGAAGTGAGCAGTGATTCAGCCTAACCTGTATTTAACTTGAATTTTCTGCTTCTTGCCAGACCTGATGAAACTTCTCCCACCTCTCTCAGTACAAGTCTCTAGCTCAAAGCAATTAACCTTTTTTTTTTCTTCCCTGTAATGCCTGAATTTCAACTTATTTTATTTTCCAAAGAAATGATCTTCTCTGAGCGTGCAACAATCCTATAATTAAATTAATTTGCCCTTGTGGCATAGAGGTTATGTAATTGGCAGCTAAAGATACCTGATATTTTAATAACAGTGAGATATATAAGATTTTTTTTTCTCACCTTCCATTGCCTGTGAGCAGGAGCTGCTGTGCTTTATGTCTTTACAATCTTCATCAGTTCTTCTGACCTGTCATTTTCCCAGAACTTTATTTTCCAAATGACCCAGTAGCTCACTAAAATAAGCTGAACTCCTCTGCGAAGAAAATCCATCATTTCCTACAATATCTTACTAAGAACTGTTCTGTGCTCGCTCAGCTTCTGTGCCAGACCCCATAGACAATGGCAACACGTTACAAAGGCCACCGTCCCAACGCAAGAGCTGAGCCTGAGAATGGGAAGGGTCCCTGATGTGTGAATCGAGTTAGCAGTGCCACAGGACTGCGCTTTTGCCGGCGATTCCTTCTAAGTTCAGCCTTGGAGGGGGCAAGAACGAAAGCCTAGCAATAGGCTTTTCTGTCATATTTTGATGGTTCTGTGTCTGGCCTTCTCAATCCAGATGTGCAACTGCATGGGGGAAATGAAATGGCAAAAATCCCAGAAAATTAAAAATAAACATAATTCCAAAAACTTTCTAAATTCAAAAGGTGGGATGATGCTGTTTCTACACCTCTTTACGTTCCCTTCAGCCCTCCCTGCTTTCAGAGACGGCTGTCTGGAGGTGCACTGCTTGTCCATGCTGTGATATTGTCCCAGAGATCCCCGTGAAGGATTCGGGGTGGGCTCTGAGAGGGCCAAGCATGATGCCTGTGGTGGAGATGGGTCAGACTCGTCGGTGCAGACCCTCCTGCTGGAGCATCCTCCAAAACCCATGCAAGCAGGAGCTGAGGTGGGAAGTGAAGCAGCACATCCAGACATGGCTGTGAGAGCAGAGCTGGGCACGCAGAGTCACAGGGGAGAGTGGAATCTGTCCCCAAACCTCACACGGTCTGAATGAAGAAAGCTGACACTTGGAGCTGAAACTGAGAAGCCAAGGGCAGGGTTGGTGCCGATGTCGTGTACAAGCAGCAAGGCGAGGACGTGACCATGTAAGGGTGAGAAATGCTCTGCTTAGTCCAGGCATGAATAGGAAATATCAGGGTTTCTTTCTTGTTAGAAAATGAGGAGTAGTGCTTTTAGTGAGTGGAAGAAGCATAATATTGAGAAGAAAAAAAAAAAAAAAAGAAGAAGATTAAAGATTAAAATAATTGTTTTTAAGGTCTTGTTTTTGCTACGGACCAACTGGAATAGAAGAAAGATAATAGAGTGAAAAAAGTTTATTATACATTTCCTTTTATATGTATCCTGTGAAAAAATAAGTGATTATTATCCTACACTGATACATTTCAGACTAGATGTGAGATAAAAATATTGGCAAGTGGCTGCCATTCTCTGTGATGGTTCAGCTATAAAGATACGGGGTTATTTTTCACTGCAGTAAAGAAACACATCACATTTGCTGCATCTTCATTTTCATAGAAAAGATAACATAGAATAAACAGAATTGTAAGGTAAACACAAAGAAATCAATACAATGCACATTTTCCTGTGGAATGTACAACGAGTGTCCTATTTTTAGTAGTGGTACTTCAGAAAATGGTGTAAAAAAAATGCATACCAGACCTCTTTGAGCGGCTATCGCTGCTAATCACTGCTGAAGTCACAGCTCTGAATCCAGCCAGCCTTCTCCCCATCTCCTGGAATTGACAACCGGGCTCACAAAGGTTGTTTAGCATTTCCATGGAGCCGTGCAAAGACATCCCAGGCCCATAGAGAAGTTGGGGGTTCAGGACCTGAGCAGTGTCACTGACCTGACCAGACCACGGGACAGTCCCAGGTCTGGGCTGGTCCTTCCTCTCCCACAGCTTCCAGTGGTAGCTCATCCACCTGAGAGCCATGTAGCCACTGGAGGAACTCGAAACGTGTGGTGTTCCCACTTGGTGTAAACTGATTCAGCATCACTCATCACCATCATCATTACTCATTACTCTTGTAGGCCCCCTTCAGATACTTAAAGGGAGAAGAAGGAGTTCTTCACTCTGAGGATGGCGAGACCCTGGCACAGGTTGCCAGGGAAGCTGTGGATGTTCAGTCACCAGATGCATTCAGGACCAGGTTTGGATGGGGTTTTGAGCAAGCTGCTCTAGTGGAAGGTGTCCCTGCCTGTGGCTGGGGGGCTGGAATGAGATGATCTTGAAGGCCCTTTCCAACCCAAACCATTCTGTGACTCTGGGATTCTATAACAGGAAGAGCAGCACTGCCTTGGAACAATAAACGTGTGGCTTGTTGCGTTCTTCACTAGTAAAGATGTAACGAGAATCCCTCAGACCAGCTTTCTGAACTGAATGGAGGAGATGAAGCATTTCAAAGCAGACCACTGGCTTGTCTCCAGGGCAGTGGGTAGAAGGCCCTCATGCCTCTTCTACAAGACTGCAGTGATTTATTTTTATCGCTATTTGGTTTATTATTCAGGTTTCCCTTTAGTTATAAATCGCTTAAAAATGTGGTTTATACCTCATCAAGTGCTTGATTACGTCCATATAGAGAACAACACAGATTCTGTTCACTTCTGTCAAACTTCTGGGGACACATGGCAAGACCTGACAGATCACAACCAGCTTAGGGATCAAATCACACAATAGATGTGTAGTGATAAAATCATGCAACAGCTTTTATGCTTCTCGATAACAGTGACCACTGGCAATAATCACATTAATTTAGATGGTCTGAGGATTGAGAAGTGCAGCTCACAGGGGAAGAAAGATAACATCCCTTATTTAAATGAGTTGTTATGGTCAGAAGTGCACGTGTTTCTGAAGAAACAAGCCCTTTTATGACATATTAATGTCATCATTAAGTTTGGTAAACTTTGTCTTAATTTTACTTAGAATTTAAAACATAAAAATAAAAGGAAAAATACCAATCTGGTCCGCGGTGGCTGCTGCATCCTTGAAAGCTGGTGAGGATGCTAAGCCAAGCCAAATCCTTCAGAAATGCAGACATCAGTTTCTTGTTACTTTTTTTGGCTCCTGCTCCTGAACCTGATGTTGTTTCAAATTCCCTGTGAAGCCAATGCCACTGCAGCAATCAATGAAAGCTTGTTTCATACCAGCCTTACTGCTCATTCGCGCTACGATCAATTGAACCTGTCAAGAAGGCACCAGACGCTGCCTGCATTGTTTTTTTCCCCATATAATATTTGGAAGAGAAAAACATTCAGCAAAAGGCGTGTGGGGAGACTGACTTTAAGTGTAATTAAAATGAAAGAAACCCGTTCCTCTGCGGTTGCAAGTATTGACATATCTGTTACTTCCTTATTTACAAACCTATGTTTATATGCTACTGACTTTCAAGAACAAGCAAAGGAGGGAAAACAAGAAATGAAAACGTTAAAATTCAAACAGGACAATACCCTGCAGAGTTCATTGTGTCCTTACACTGGCAAAACATCTGTTGGATGTAATGGGAACTTTGCTAGGGCAGATGCTAAAGCCTTCAAAGTTTGCAGCGTTTCTCTTGTATTTCCTTTGCTTTGTAGATATGTCTTAATAGAAGATGAGAAGAGTAATATGTAAATGATGAGCTGTTCTGAATCTTCAAGGTGGAAAATGAACACAAGAATAGATTACAGAAAAAATAATTGGGTGGACCAAAACACAATACTTTTTAATACGTTACTGTGGTGGGATTATTACCTAGTTCACTTCTCCTTATGTTTATGTAAGAAGAAAATAACTACCTTATATGTGTCTTGAAAAATATCTCACTGATATTTTAGAATTCCTCCCCAGGACTTCATTTCCCAGTCAGTGCCAGGAAGGCTGAGTAAGGAAGGAGGAGCAATAAAACCAGAGAAATGTGGATATAAAATACATCTACAGAAAGCAGATGCTTACCTTGGAGAAGAGAGTTCTCACACCTGAATACCTGCTTTAAGGGGCTCAGTCCCTGTCTAGGGAGCAGAAATAATGTTCACGTACGAAGAGAAGACCCAAGTCACTCTGGGTTTCAGGCAGCGTGCATCGGATGGAACGAATTTACTGCAAACCTCTCCCAGCCAGACTCGGAGATCACTCTCTCTTGCCAAATCCTTCCTGCAGCCCAGGCAGCAGGTGACCGGGCAGCACCTTTCCAGGGATGCAGCACCAGTCCAGAACCAGCTGGTTTGCTCTCACCTGGTGCTCAGATTTCCCTTCGCTGCTGGACTGGTGGGGACGCCCCAGCGCAGGCTGCAGAGAAACCGGACAAGGTCGGGTTTGGAGTATGCAGTGCTCTTCACTTTGCTATACCTAGATACTAAAACCAAAACATTCTGCAAAGTTCTCAGTTTATTTATTCATAAGACATTTACCTTCTCTTTTTTTTTTTTATTATTTTCAGTAAAAAACCCAACTGTTGCCCACAGTGTGTAAGCTGAGTGCTGAGCTCAAAAGCTACAAGAGTTTATAACCCAGATTAGATTGTGATGAATTATTCAGAAGCCCAAACGTGCTGTGCCATGCAGCGACAGAAGCTAAACAAGGATGTGCCATTTTGGAATAGGCATGCGACCGATGGAAAGAGCAAGGCTGTGAGACAATATATGCAAAAAATTTGCAAGTAGATAAACTCTTCTGTTCCAAACAACAGTAGAATTTCACAATACAAGCAGAAAGCACAAAGAATATCGATGGCAGATGCTGGTATTTATGTCTATATAGTGTAGGTTGCTTCACAACATCCAGGAGAACAAAATCCCATCTCCAGGATGGAGGCACCAGCAGCTGCTGATGGGAGAGTGAATTATTAATACAGCTGCCAAACTGGAAACCTCGGACCCAGCACCAGGCTGTGGCTAAAGAGTCAGGACGGGAGAACCTTGGAGGTACCTCAGAGCCATATGTGTCTTCCCAAGCCACCGTGATCTGCTAAGCATCAGAGACAGTGATTTACCTGCACTTCTGAGAAGCAGGGCGAGTAATGAGAAGTGAACGGCTATCATCATTCTGAAGTTCTTGTCAATCCCTGGTGAGCCTTGCTCAGCTGCCTGGTGTGACATTGCAATTCTGTAGGACAACAGGAATAAAGGCTGATATTAAAGGCTATCACGGATCAGGTTGGTATGATACAATAGGCATTAAAATGATGAGTGAATGCTGCTATCACTTGCAATTTCAGGCTTTCTATAATTTCAGAAAAGTCTTCAGTATCAAGGTATTTTCCAGGAAATGCTGAAATACACCATGTAGACCGTGAAATGCCCCTGGACTCATGGCTGTCTAGCAGAAGTGATGAGGCAGGGGCGGGGGGAGCATTTTGCCAATCCTTAGAACTCTGACTGTGACTCAGATGGCTCCTTAATTTGTGAATACATTTCAGGCAAACACCGTTAACTGGGTGATGCGATTACCCGCCGCGGCGTGGCAGGGGAACCCTCCTGGCCTTCTGCTGTCACCTGCCTCGCCAGGGGATGCTGACCAGGGGATGCGGGCCTCTGCTGAGACTGAGAAGCCGCTTCCCCCGCTGCTCACCCAGAGACACCCAGCAGAAGAGGAAGGGAAGGGCCTTGCCCCTGCCCTCCAGCTGTGCCTGGCAGTGCCAACCAGCCTGGTCACCCCTGTGCCCGGGTGCAGGGTGCGGTGCCTGCAGCATCCCCCTCCTCAGCCCCGCACAGCGTCTCTCTGACACCAGGCTCTGCTGGGATTTACAAGAACAGACCATCCGTGAGGAGAGAGTAAAATATGTCTATTTTTATTGTGATTTTCTCACTCAGAGAATCACAGAGAACACTGGCGGTTGGACAGGACCTCTGGAGGTCGCCACTTCTAACCCCACCACCACCACCACCACTAAGCATCAATGACTCCATAAGGAAGATTATTTTTCTTCAAGCATATGCAGCAGAAAAAAGATTCCAGACACGGAGTAGAAGTAATGTGGTGAAGCCTTTAACAGACATTGCTCTTCTCCATTCAGAAGAAGCAGAACAGTAAGTGTTTCAAGTGGGGATGAAAAAATATTCTCCCATCCTTAAAGAGCCGTTAACCTCCATCTGACACAGTCAGACATTTAAATCACTGACTCTGGCCAAGATGTGATCTCTGTGACAGGGGTGATACTGGGTATAACAGAAGTGATTAGAAAGGGCACGTGAGCTGCTAAGAGCTGCAAGTGGCCAGGCTGCCGAGGGAGCTGCCCGGGGAATGCAGCAGTGGAGATCTGCTGGTGGGGCCAGAGACAGTTCCACCCGTGGAGCTGCTGACGGCTGCCATGGCCACATTATCTGCTGACACAGCACTTGGGGGTTGATGAAAACAAAGTTCTGGGCAGCCTGTGGCGCCCCCTTGGTCTGTTCAGGGTTCCCGCAGTAGCCTCTGCATCCCAGGAGATCTCAGTGGAGTCCCTGCATCCCAGGAGATCTTGGTGGAGCTCCTGCATCCCAGGAGATCTCAGTGGAGTCCCTGCATCCCAATGGAGATTGATTGAGCTCCTGTATCCCAGGAGATCTCGGTGGAGTCCCTGCATCCCAGTAGATCTCTGTGGTGCTCCTGAATCCCAGCAGAGCTCGATGGAGCTCCTGTATCCCAATGGAAATTGATGGAGCTCCTGTATCCCAGGAGAGCTCCGTGAAGCCCCTGTATCCCAAGAGATGGGACCCATCTCCCAAAAGATGGACCCACCAGCAGCAGTGGAGCATCCCTGCCCTTGCAGGCCAGGTGGAGGACTCACCACTGACCATAGATGGGACACTTCACCCTTTCTTCCATGCAAGATCAGATTATACACATGCCTCTCTCAGCACATGAAAGTGTGGGACGGGGCTCGCATGAAAGAATATTGCCATCGCTGTCATCACAAACACACCCAGGCTTTTGTATCTCTGCTCCACAGCAAAGGAGCTGTGCCTTCTCCAGGTACTGAAGTGTGATGAGGAAGTAATGGCTGAGTCCTAGACCTGGGTGAGTAGCAGAACGCAAGAAAGCCAGGTTGCAAAATGCATCCAATGCCCTTTGCAGCAACAGCTCTCATGGGCTGTGTGTCTGGGAGGGCACAGACATTACGGGTGCCATAAGACACTTCCATTGCCCTTGTGATTTGAAAATCAGATAGAAAACCTCAGTTATGTTTACATAAAAATGAGCTTTATAGTCCAAAGGTGGTAATGGTGTTAACAGGGCACTGAGTTCCCCACCTCCCTATCCTGACTGCAGGACAGAATTGCTTCTTCACAGGAAAAATCTGTTGTAATGATATAAAATCTAATTAAAAGAATATATCCATTTTATTTTAGCTTATTTGATGGCTATATAAAAGCATTGCAAAATATTCAGATTATTACTAATAATCCCTAGTTCATAGGAGCAAGAGGTCCAGTAAATCTGTCCTGACTGTGACACCGCCACAAAGATTTGCAGGAACCATTGAGACATCTTCACAGGGAAACACGAGGGTTTTTGTTATGGTCCATTATTCCCATTTTATGTATTGATGACTTCTGATAAATTGAGATAAATAAATGGAATTGTTGCTAAACCACACCTGATGAGCTACAATTCAATTGAAAATCAGTGTGTTCACTTGAGAGGTTTAAAAGGCAAAGGTGTCACAGCAGGTGGACATTTCAGCCCAGCTGAGCTTACCATTTTTCAAGCCAGGACATGAGGTTTGGAATTAGGAATGAAGATGAGCAATGGTGAGTTAGAAGTGTGAATCTGATAAATACTCTCACTCCACGGTGAAACCCTCAGGGAAGATAGGAGGTTAAATCAAATGACAGTTTACAAATATTCATAGAAGCAGCAGCAGCAGCAGCCACCCCTTTCTGTGGTACTGTGGCTGATAAATATTGCCTGGCGGTCCATCGGGTGACCTGAGGGGCAATCGTGCCTTACAAACCACGGCTCCCAGCCTGACGTTTGTCTGCTGGAGTCACTGAGGTCCTCGGACAACAGCTACCGAACACAGACGGATTTTACCCCAGCAACCCTCCAGCCCCACGTCTGGGCTCCTGCAGGACAGCCCAGGTGTCCCCGAGATAACGCCGGCCGAGGGTGCAGAACACGGCCCTGCCAGGTCCCCAGGGCGTGCGGGGGGTGCTAAGCCCCTGGGGGTGGGTGCAGGCGGTGCCGAGCTGCTCCCTCCTGCGCAGCTCCTGCAGCCCTCCAGGCTCCATCCCACCTCTGTTCCTCCCCACCCTTTTCCTCCTGGCTCCCGCGGAAAGCTGCGGGAGAAAGATCAGTTTGCAGCAGGATTGTCGACATCCCAATCGCCACTCTGAGCTGGATTTTCCCTGCCTGCGTCCTTCAACGTGCTGAAAATTGCACAAGGGAGTGACCCACCCTTGGCCTTCTACAAATAGTGGGCTTTTGGTACACGGAGTAGAAGTTAAGTGCTAGAAATCTGGACAGAATGTCACAAAATCCATCAAGATCTTCAGTGGCCACTTTAATTGCATTGTTAAGTAGATTTGTATTTGAATCAGTTAATATTTTAACATATATAAATATATTTTTTTAATATTTCAAAGTTAGCCGTGCAGATGGGTAGTTCAGATACGATGTTCTGTGCAAATAAGCTCGAGAGGTGTCTCACATCACTGAAGCGCTTGTGGTGTGCATAGCAATTAACACATGAAGTAAAGAGCAGGCAATCTGTTTATTTAAGCCTGCCACGCATTTTTCTCTTTGATAATCAGAATCAAAGTGTAACAAAGATTCATAAAATCGCCCGGAGACTCATCAAGTACTCAGGGAAATGGTGCTTGCAGGTTCCTGAGCAGAAATGTTCCTGCTCCTGGTAGACCTTGCACCAGAGCTCACAGGTCACCCAGACCAGTGCACACGGAGGGGTAGGTGCTGATTTCTTCATCACTTAAAGGGACAAGTGCCCTCACTCACTGCCAGCTGCAGAGGGACAAAACTGGCTTCAGGGGTAGCAAAGAACACAAAGTAACCTTATCTAGGATCCTTCAAAGGCACTGTATATAGTAGACATATCCTGGAGCTGCACACCAACAAGGACCAAAGGGAAACGGTGCAAAAGCAGTTTTGCAAACCTCTCGACAGCTCCTGACAGAAGGCTGGAGCCAGGGGGGTCGGGCTGAGCTCCCAAGGAACAAGTGACAGGAGAAGAGGAACTGGCCTCAAGTTGCCCCAGGGGAGGTTTAGGTTGGAGCTGAGGAACAATTTCTCTCCCCCCTCCAGGGTTGTCCAGGGCTGTGCCAGGCTGCCCAGGGCAGG
>JANHGN010019596.1:0-49475 GCA_024605025.1 Megaceryle maxima | reverse complement strand
GGGGACAACACTGAAAACATAAGACCTGGAAATACAGGACCAGGAGAATAGGTTTGTTCTGCCTTTAAAACTCATGGAAGTTTTGAGTAAGGTTGAGGGTGGATACACACCAAGGAATTGAAGCAGGCTTTTTTGCTATGGATAGCTAACAGGGTAAAGACCCTTTGTCAAGTGTTGGAATAGATGAAAATTTACAAGACGAGATCTTGGATTATATCAAGAATATGCAAAATTTACATCAGGAAATTGTCTTGATGTGCAACATTAACTTAGAACTTTAATTGGTATTTTTGTAATCTGGTGCTTCTCTGTGCTTTTTTTTTTTTTTTTTCCTCCTTACACTGTTCAGGCAGCTTGGGGAGTTCAGTACATAGAGCAGGTCATAGCTCTGGCCGTGGAGTACCTACGCTCCATCCCACGTTCATACATAGTCAGTCCACAGGTCGTGTTTCCTCTCCCAGGGCAGTCTGAATGAACTATTGTGGTAGGGACAGCATCTGCTAACACTTTGTTCCTAGAAAGCTCTAGGTCTATCCCCTATCATGATACACAGCTCATACGGTGTGTGATGGGACCTTGGGAGAAATGGCACAAGGAAAAAAAATAGCAACACCTGCAACTGCTTTCTTGGGTAATCCCAAGTGTTGCCCTGGGTAAAGAAGTGCCAGGAAGAGGCTGTAGGAAACCTTCCAGTCGTGGTAGTGGTTCCTCACTCCTTTTAAGTAGTTTGATTTTTTCCTTCTTGATAGTTCTAGAGTACCTGTGGAAGACCTTGTGTGTTGCTGCCCTTAAGCATCAAGTCCAGCTCTTCCTAACTGCTGTCTGTCTGCTGTTCCACTGCATTGAGTCTTGCCATGCAAATGGCCTTCTGTGGTCATTGCGGGAAAGTAACCCCAGCAGGTTAGGCAGTGCTGAAGTAACCTTGTTCAAAAATATATATATTTTTTTTTTAACTTTCTACAGTAATATTTGAGGTGCATGGCCTACTTGGTCAGATATTTTGCCAGCTTGCTTCTCCTGTGTTACCTTTTCACCAGGTGAAAGATCTGGCTGTATGCAGAGGTTCACCAAATTAGGCTCTGTAACAGAGTAACTACATCACACTCTTAAATACAGTACTGAATACAGAGTGGCAGTACTCGTAAAGAATATCTAAAGATAAGTTTCACACTCGCTTTATATTTGATCCATTTCTGGTTTATGTTTAGCACTTTTAGGATGAAGGATGTTTGTTTGGTTTGTTTTTTTTTTCCCCTTCTCTATTCTACTGTAGGAGCATATCTGAGATATGAAGGCTTATGCAAAGGCACAATTTTGGGGTTTTCTTTGTGTCATTTCTGTTTGTTCAGTATTGAAGTCTTAATGTGGTACATTCACACAGAGCTTAAGTGGCAACAGCAGAAAAAAACCCCAGCTTTTGGAACTTTTAAAACTGTAGCTGCTAAGTATCGACTTGGAGTAACCCTTATGGTACTGGTGATGTTATATAAATCACCAATAAAAAAAGAGTTAAAAATCTGGCATATATCTGTGCAAGAAGATTTTACCTGTATGTTTAGTCTTCTCTTTTCCTGTATCACTGTGCTTATTCTGGAAATAAGTACTTTCTTTTTTTTTTTGGTCTTGAATGCTTCTCAACTGACCTGCTTGTTCCTGAGTTGCATTTGCTTTTTGCTTCACTTCAATCTGAAGTCACTTTATTTTTTTGACATGAAGACATACAGGTGACCTACACTGCTATTTCTCTTTGTCTTAGTACATACATTGGACCACGTAACACCAATTAGGCTTGTAAAAGTTGTATAAGCTTAACTATGATACTGTAAAAGTATGATTTTTTTTGGACTTTAATAGAATTGACTTCAAAGATAGTATGGTAATGGTAGCTATGGTAACTAACACTAAGTAAAATATATTGAAATTTCAGGGAAGTGAAAAGGGAAAAAATGTAAGTTAATGTTTTTGGTTTTGTAACTTAACAGTAAACCAGTTTGTTGGTTTTTTTTTTCCAGTAGATTGCCTAAGTGCCAGTCAGTCAATTATTTGCCTTTTTTAAAGGAACCCTTTAAAAATAGTGGAGGCTGAACCATGTTGTAATTTTCTATGTAAGGAAAAAAAAAAAAAAAAAGAAAAAAAAGGCATAAATCTACCCACTATTTCCATAGCAAGCTCATTCCTTGGGCAGAAATAGTTGCGGAGTTTTCCTCGAGAGTTCCCCAGAGGCTGCTGCTTTATCTGCTGATTAGCTGGCAGGCAATATCTCCATGGCTTTGTGGCCTTTGTGATCATGAAATCATGATCAGGTTTTGGTCCTAATATCATTTTACAATATGATACAGTCTGAGTGGTCAGGGTAGACAGACTGACAAACTGTTGCTGTCATTGAGATTGTTGATCTCTTTAAATGAACTTTTGAACTTTTAAAGAAATAGCTTTTATTATAAATAGTTCTTTATGGAATATTAATGTTCAAACTTTTGAAAAATAATTCCCATAGTTGACTTTCATGTGTAGGTACAGAGGAAAGATTTAAAGGATAGTGTGTTAACATCCTACTTGCTTTTTAATTTAATGGTAATACCAAATTTTTGTATTGTAAGGGATTAAGAGAGTTGTTCCGTAATAGCTATAATCCTTTGTGTCTGACATGTTCAGAGTATTGTACAAACATTAACAAATCTGCACAACACTTCAGTGGGGTAGATGTGGGACAGTAAGATGGAAAGGTTGAGTTATTCAAGGTCAGTATTTAAGTAAATATTGGATCCAGGATTAAAACTGTCCTTAGTCATGTAAAGAGCTTGATTTCCTGTTTCTCAGCATAATGTCTTGTCTTTGATTGTTCAGCTCCGTCGGTTTCTTCTGCAGCCAAGTACTTTTCTATTGCCACTAAAGTTAAACAGAAGGGAGCATTTTTGCTGATGAGGAATAAAAGCTAATCATTATTTCTAGCTGTATTAGTTTTGAGACATATAGCTTTGGGTTAGTTATTTTTGAAGAGACTTTGCATTAACTTTTGAATTAAGATTTCATATTAATAATGGAAAATAATAAGAAATATGTAGTTTAAGTTTTTCTTGCAACACAGGTCTGACTTACATCTTGGCTGATAATAAATCTGAACAATCTGCTGATAAATAAGCATGTGCAAAAGGAGAATATTACAAAATATTAGAGTGTCTACATTAGAAATTTGACTACAAATGGGATTCCATATCAATGGCTCTTATGCCTAGCAGTATTAAACTGAATATTTCTCTTGTTCCACTGGAGGAAAAAGTGTGCATTTGGACCTCAATATTTGTTGCTTCAGTAGCTGGTGTGCTTGATTTCTTTTTTATGAGAGCAGGAGCAGGTCCATGCTCTGTGAATTTGTGTTATTGTATTGAATGTTAATGAGGGAGAGCCAGTTTTGATGTAGGACTTCAGACAGAACTTACGGGCAGAAGTTGTTTATGTAATTTGTGTTCTGCTTTTGTGGGAGTTTGGCTCCTTAATCTTTCTTTTCCTTCTGTAGTGCCTTTGTACAAAAAAAGGTGTGGCTTTCTCACCATCATCCATCTTACCCATCATCTCTAAGCCTGTCAAGCAGTAGTTTAAGACCCTTCTATCTTGCCTTTTCCCAATTTGATTAAGAATTATTTTCACTCCCTTTCCTCTTCTTTACACCTAATTGAAATTCGCTTCACAAGATTTAACACCCTTCTTGGCCAGTTCCTCAAGAGCATGTCTTCACCTTCACGTGCTTATTGGCCCTGCCTGTCACAGTGTTACTTGATATGTTGTTCTGCCCTGACTTCTTTGCTTACTCTTCCTTTTCCTACGAAGACATTCTTCTAAGTCACTTGTTTGTGTGTTATTGTAATTTTCATTTTCTGCGGAAGTGCTGTCTGACTATTTAGCCCTTTAATTTGGGGAACTAATACTAACCCAGCTGATGGCAACTCTCTACCTTTTTATTCCTAATTTTTCTCACCTAAATCTGCTACCAGCTTCCATTCCTGACATTCTTAGTAGAAACCTTTTTGAGTTTATACTTAGGATGGCCCAACATATGTTCCTACTATTTTTGTCTTATTTCTCTTGCTTTTTAGAGTGGGGAGAGGGAATAATCTTTTCTGTCATTCCCAACTGTCTCTTGCACTTCATCTGCTTTGTTGCTTACATGCAGCTTTACCTTTCTGTCCAACTAAATATACTTCCTGTAGTGTTTTCACTGTGCCCTATGATTATTATGTAATGCTCTTTGTCCTGACACAGCTCTCTTCTAGTATATATACATATATATACTACTATATATATATATAGTAAATTACACTATCCAATTCCTGAATTGACTGTGCCAGCACCCAGTTGACCCCTCTTTGCACCACTCCCCCCTTCTCTTAACTGCATCAAGTTTGGTGGCACCCATCCTCTTCAGATAACTTTTGCATTTCTCCTGCTGTCCATTATCCTGTGATGTCTGTTGCTGTCATTCTGAGTTTCTTCTTCTTTGGTAGTGGTCTTAATCTAAGTGTAATACTAGCTCAGAGATGTTTTATATGAGACACGTTTCAATTCCTCTGTATCCTGAATATCTTCTGAGCCTGCAGGTTCATTACATTTTCTGAAATCTCTTCTGTTCTTCCCATTAAAGTCCTCCTTTAATGTTTGCATTATATTAATGCTGAAAGCAATTTAAAATTCTTTTTTTCCAGTTTCAAATAAACTAGGTGGCTGTTTTCCTTCTCAGTCACAGCACTATTGATTATTGTTTGTTTGTGTTGAAGTGACACTTAGGAATCCCTGCCCTGACGTGCTTAGTGTTTGTATTTGCTTTGAAGCACCAGGTATACCTTTAGTTGTGTTTTTTTTTTCTTTGGTTCTAAGTGTCTTTTACTTAATGAACTGTAACTGTTGCACAGTCTGCCAAGGCAGGTGATGTTACCTGCTCTGTAGAAGCAACCTGGCTAAATCAGTAGCAAAGCAATTCAGTGCAGCAGTGTGGGGGAATCTTGTACAGGTGTTGGCCATATGTGTTGGGTATATGCCTGGAAATGGGAAGGGCGATGCTAAATTTTTTTCATCTGTCAGCATATCATTTTTCACAAGGGGTGGAATTTTTTTGAAGGCTTAGGGGAAAGATGAATTTTGCTCAAGGTTCCTTTGGTTTATTACTGTAAGATTTATAGCATTGCCAAGCCCCTTATTTGGGCCGATCCCAGACCTGCCATCCTTCATCCATTTGGAGTGCAGAGCTCTCTTCCTCTAATTTTTCCAGCTTTTACTCCAAAGGTGGAAAAAGAATCGGTGTTTGAACTATTTTTTTGAAGGGATTAGTTAGTTCATTCCTTACTTCTAAATTAAAAAGTAAGGAATGTGTTTAGGAGACATTGAGATTTCCATAGTATTATTCTACATCCTATGATAGGGCTTTCAGTTTTAGAGCACTAATGTATTACTACTTGAATTTAAGCAACTTGCTTCCTGCCCTGTTACAGTCACTCTGCCACAGTTCCCTGCCGCTCTAGACTTAAAGCTATTACCTTTTGGCCTGGACCCACCCATCTTGACACTGAAATGAAGGCCTGACTGAAGAAAACATTCCAGGAACAGGTTAGCCTTTACTAGTTGATACAGGTTCTCTAATGTGGGGTTGCTTTTTTGGCTCCTCGATTTCAGCACTGCTGAGGCCAAATGTCTTCCCAGTCACTGAATGTCTCAATAGTTCACTTTCTTCTTACTACCTGAACAACTGGTAGGTGGCTGTATGGGGTGAGTTGCTACTGTGTGCACTGGGTCTTGAGCCCTGTACTTCAGTACCTTGTGGAGTTGACTGGCAAGATCTCTTCAAGTCTGACATTTTCATGGAGTGCACTTATTCCAGCATGCTTTATTCTGTGTATCGAATCGCATATTACTATGTTCTCTGTCTGGCATTATGGCTGCTGCCCACAAAAGCAATGTTTCCTAGTTTACATGTATCTTCTAGAATGTTCCATCCTAAAGAACAGAGAGAATTAACACTGTCCATTTTTGTATTGTGCTTCTACACCGTTATTTTGTTACAGGTACCTAATTAGGTGTGTTAAGTGCTAGTTCTTAGTAGCTGCTGTCACTGAACTTTTTCCATATATAGGAAAAACAGTAGACACAACTTCATGACAATCTGATCATGGCCACTAAGTGAAGGTATTACTTTTAACTTGTAGCATGGTTTAAATGGCTGTGGACAAAGTCCAGAAAAATTATTTGGGTCATTACAAAGCGAGGCTCAGAGCTACAATATTTCTACAGCTGCCCTTCTCTCTCAGCACGTTCTGTAGGTTCAGGCACTGAATTGCAGCTTGTCCAGCCTTTTGGTTGATAATCCTGGTTTTCTTCTGGCTCAAAATTGTGCATGTTTTGCTTTTTGCTGGATTCTTTTTTTATACCTGTCTTTTGTAGGCTGGCACAACAACAGAGAGAGTCCTAAGAAATGCGGCTCTAAATGAACGCTCATGTTTCTCCTACCCCTCCCCCTGGTTTCCTCTCTCTCCCTCCCACCCCTTCCCAAATTCCATTAATATTTACAGAATAAGAGCCAGTACTCCAGCATTAGCCTCAAATTCAGAATGAGATTTTTCTGGCTCTGACTGCAGCTAATGCAGAAGACAACAGAGGTTAGAAATGCACTTAAAAAAAAAAAAAGAAAGAAAAAGAAAAACAAAAGGCCTTTTCATATTCAACACACTGGATGAATTGTGTTAGATATAAATAGGCCTACAAAGACCAGAACATATGTAAGAAAATATTATATGTATTGTTGTTGGAAGGCAGAGGAATAAAAAATTATTTGCTCATTGAGTGAGCTTAAACTTATATAAACTCTTTTTCACCATTGTTTCTTCAAATGTTTGCAGGGAGAAAGAGTTCCTTTCTTACTGGTTAGTTTACAGGCTAAGCAGTAGAATCAAAAAATCCAATGAAGGGATTTACTAAACATGAAAGAGAACTGTGTTGATACTTACACACAAATGTATGTACAAACTAACCATTTGTAAGAAGGTATATAAACAAACTTCTAGCTTCAGTCTACCAGTGAAGTTTTGCGAACATAAATTTAATAGGGAAACTGAAAAGTTGGGAAGGGAGTGGAGAGAGTGAAGAGTTCAGATGATTCGCATCAGTTTCTTTGACCCCAAACTGAGTATTTTCTTTAAGTTCTGTTGTTCAGTGCATAGCAAGTGTTCTTAACCTTTACACATTGACTTTCAAAGTAAAAAGCAAAAAGGAAAAGATAAATATTTCTGTTCTTCCAAATTGCTTCATGTTTGTGTTGTGGGGTTTGGTTTTTTTTATTATTATTCAGAAAGTATTTGCTGACTTGCACTGTAGCTTGCACATGCACTTACTTTTGTGACCCCTTTCCGTGAGTGCTCCAGTCTTGTGTTTCCTTGGCCATGGGAAGGACAGCTAGTGTCCATTTCCAGTTTGCATGGGATTCTGGCTACTGGTGACCTCAGCTAGCTGCCAGAAAACTTTTTTTTTAACTATGTGAAGTAATTGGATTGTGTCCATCTTGTTGTGAGGCCAAGGGTTATTTCAGAGCATAGAAACTGATCTGCATTCTTTAAATGTAGAAGGAGTTCATCTGCACGTTCTGTGGAAGATGATTTGGCAAAACAGTCTAGAGAAGCTGGCTCTGCAGTATGTGTGTGCTGCCCTGCCCATAAGGGTTTGTGAGAATGTATTTTAGTAAAGGACTCCTCGGTCTTATCAGATATAAGCCACAAAATATATAGCCACAGAAAAAGGGTCGGTTTGGATTTTTTTATTATTATTATTCAGTATGTATTTATTTATTCTTAAATTTCTGTCCTTCCAAGAAGATACCAATACCCATCCTGAATTCTGTCCTTTAGTCTGTAAATTTGTATTTTTTTTCTCTAAGATGGGCTCTCTTATTTTCTTCTCTACTCTGACAGTAGAATTGGGTTATCTCACTTTTCTGATAAACCTACGTCTACCAGATAAATGAAAACATAGGGATCTATTTTTCAAAACTGAAACAGTTGGATTGCCTTTTTGTTTTACTGGGATAAGCATCCATGATGCTCTGGGGAATGGAGAATGATCTAAAATAAGCCTAGCTGTTTTTTCTTGTTTATCTGTTTCTTTTTGCATCTGTCTTAGTATTTATTGCTACCATCTGCATTTCATTTCAGGTTGTCTAATGTCTTATTCTGCATGTTCTGCGCCTATTCTCTTTACATAGCCTTGAGCTGTAATATCACCATTCGCCTACAAGAGATCCATTTCTATCTGTAACAAAATGAATTGCATTCATCTGTGTAATTCATTTCTAATGAATGCTTTGCTTCTCATTAAACAGTGATTTACCTTTGTTTCCCTTTTCTACACTGTCAACACTAACCATGTTGAAGTCCTGTGGAGAGATGCTAATTTGAGAAAGCAAAAGTCAGTGCAGCTAGGCACTCAGAAGTGCCATCCTCACTGGCACTTTCAAAAATATTTGTGGGGCACTTTGTGAAATACGGTTTGCAGGTGGATAAGATGACTCAAAATGTTTTCTTAGTCATAAGCTTTCAGTGTAAAAATACACCACTTCAGAGCTGGAATACATTTCTCCATGTCAGTGTCTTGAACAGGTAGCCAAGCTTGTGAATCTTAAGATTTTTGTCGGCTCTGCAGGAATTTTACAGATCACAGGCACATTTGAGGAGACTATACTCTTGATATCCTGTCCCCTCTGCACCTTTTCAGAAACATTAAAATATTGCAAGCTTATTTCCAGAACAATGTTTTGAAATACTTGAGATGTTAGAATGTTTCAGACTTGAAAATATTGTACTTCAATTTTTTTTTTTTTTTTTTTTAAATGAGATTCAAAGATTATTACAAGCCTTTATTGACTTTGTGTATCTAAAGGAGAAGGATTAGTACCATTAACTACTGAAATAGGGGTCACCTAGTAGGTTTTTTACAGATTTGGTCCATACACAACTTTTCTGTAGTGCCCTTTCAACCTCTATCCCCTTCTCCAGCCCTTTGCTTTCCAGGGCAGCAGGATCTGCTGTGTGTGCAAATAGATCTGTACTGCTGACAGATGATGGTTAGAGTATAGTGTGAATTACCAAGTTTGTTTTCACCTTAAACCTAAGCAGATTTTGAACTGTAGCAACAGATTCCAAATATGAAAATACTGTTGGTAAACATAATTTAAAGCAATACAGATGGGTTTTAGGAAGCTGTTTTATTTACAGCATCTTTTATTTTAGTGATAGGACAAGCTACTCATTGACACTTTTGATCACTCACGTGAATTTAGCTTGGCATTTTGCAGTGTTTATTCTTGTGTTTGGCCAGATTGATTCCCCTTGTTGAAACTCGAGAATTGTCAGTGGGCATCAGTTGAGTTACGCTGTGGATTAATTTGATCATAGTGTTATGAGGGCGTTTACGCATGGACGTTTGTGGGGGTTTTTTAACTGGTCTTGCCTAAGTTCTGTAGTATTTGGAAGTGAGAACGCTGATTAATGTAACAATTTTATTTTTAATATACATTTTAGAGGACAAAACTGACCTTGAGAACAGTGTGATGCAGAAGAAAATTAAAATCCCCAAACTCTCTCTCAATCACGTAGAAGAAGCTGGGGAGGTTACAGATTATGGGGAAGAAGATGTGGAGCTTAGACACAGTAAGGTACTGAAGTTATTTCCTTTTTTTTCCCTTTGTTTTTCTCTCTCTTTTTTTTTTTTTCCTTAATTTTTAATTTAATTTTATTTTATTTTTTTAAGTTCTTTGGGGCATATACAGACATCATAGTTTAAGAATTCCAGGCCTGCTTTTGATCCCCTTAAATCACTGTTTGGTGAAATTGGGTCAAATTGTGTATGGGGGTGGGGTACGGGTTTTCCAAACCTGATTTATATACAATTGAACATTCTCCTGTTTATACCATCTGTACCATTTAAATGCCCCTTGACATTTTTGGAACAAGGCTCTTGTACTTTGGCCCAGAATGCTTTAAACGTGAACAGTTACATGAAAGTCAAGGAGCTGTTCTCAGTGGCACTTGTGACCTATTGTGCGCTGCTTGTTTGGAATTGGAAGGGGTGCTCTGAGACTTCCCAACTAACAACAAGTGAGTGAGAAGACAAACTGACAGGACTGCATCCCTCCGTTATAACTGCCAGTTGCCTTTTTAGGTCCAGATGCCAGAAACCCACTATGTAAATGTATTTATTTTTTTATATATATAAAATGATTTCTTTAAAAGTCTGCCAACCTTCAGAATAAAATACTGCTCTGTGGCTTCATATGTTTTGCAGCTGCAGGAATGATACTAGTGTATGTCTTTATGGTGGGCCAGCATTTTTTTTTTTTTTAATCTTTTTTATTATTTTTGTTGGTTTAGAACATGAGTGGAGCAGACATAGCATCAGATAATCTCATTTTCTGCCACATTACTCATGGACATTGTGGTATGGGAGTTGATAGCATCAGCTTCTTGTTTCTAACCTGCAGGCTACATTTGCTTTCCTTGCAGTTGCTTCAAAGTTCAAATGCCTTTTCTGTTTGGCCAGTAAAACTTAGTGACTTCTACCCATACAGTCCCACTTTAATACCATTCTCCAGGCCACAGAAAAGAGGTGTGCTTTAATTTGTAGGGTTTGTGCAGATGGCTCAAGGTAAATGTGTGTTAAGAGTTCAAAGGACATGAAGCCTCTGCACTGCAGTACTAATGCAGAAGGAAGCAGCTGATGAGGGAGATGAGGCTGGATGATATATTCTGTCTCCAACTTCCCTGTTCTCGGCTCCCTCTCAGTGTTTGCTCGTAGCGTTAACTCAGTCACTTGCATCAGGCAGTTGGGCGAACGCGCTGCGGGAACAGTCAGAGAAAGTTTTGTTTCCCAAAGTGTGGGAAGGACGAGCTCTCTGTTCACAAAACAGCTTTGTATGGTACGCTGCTTTCATCTCTGACGTCGTTATAGGTGACAGTGTAGCACAGAGTTGATTCTTTCTCTTGCGTATCAGAAAAAATCAATTGTTCTCAGAAATCTAAATGTTAGGGGTAAACTTTAAAGGAAAAGAGATCCAGATCCACCTTTTTCTTTTTTTAAACAAAAGAAATTAATTCTCTTTGTATCTGGAATCAAGTGACCTGTATGCACTGAGTTTGCAAGTGTTGCACAAATGCGGAAAGGCCTTTAACTTCCTCAGAAGTTTGTATATGCATTTAGATGAATTACACGTGCATGGCAGTTATGCTCTATATCCACAAGAATCTTGTTAGGCAAAACATTTTTGCAGGCAGACTTTGTCTTGGGTTTTTTGGAAGACAAGAATGTTAACAGTTCCCAAGTCTGTAGAATTTTAATTGTATTACATCGTACAGCTCTCCTAATTTCTTCATTTTTTCATTGTGACATGCAGAGGCAAGATGGGAGGAAACAAAGTGAAGGTACACACAAAAGCATTGAAGCAGTTGTTGCTCGGCTTGAAAAACAGAATGGGATGAGTCTCAGTAATACTTCCAGCCCTGAGGAGGCTTTTATGGAGACTTCGGAAGGCATGAACAACATGGACGATGCTGTAGTTCCTCGGATTCTCTATGAAGAATTGCTGAGGAGTTACCAACAGCAGCAGGAAGAAATGAGACACATTCAACAGGAGCTTGAGAGAACGCGGAGACAGCTTGTGCAACAGGCAAAGAAGCTAAAGGAGTATGGGGCACTCGTGTCAGAAATGAAAGAGCTCAGAGACTTGAACAGGAGACTCCAGGATGTACTGCTTCTAAGACTAGGTAGTGGTAAGTGCCGGACTTAAATGGGACTAGTTTTAATGAATTTTGCAAGCGTGATCAATAGTAATGGAAACGTATTTGAAGAATAGCAGTGGTTGTTAAACTGGACATTGAATGTTAAAAGGGTTTTCTGCTATGGCTGTACAATATGTGTTGAATTTGTATGCTATGTACGTCTGGGTTTTTCTTTAATGATAGTAGAGGTCTTTGTGCTGGTATGGTTGAATCAGAGTTCCATTCTAAGCAGATGTATTTTCAAGAGTCTCTGACCTTCCAGTATATGCTGAAAAGATAATAAAGCGTCATCTGCAAAATATACCAATATGTTCCAGTTTAAAAAAAAAAAAAAAAAAAAAAGACAAGACAGTAGAATGAATATTTGGGCTAAAACTACTTTATTCTTTTCAGTTAGGGATTTTGGTTATTGTTATGTGACTGTGTTACCTTCCATTTTCTGCCCCTCTTCCCATTAGTAGCTCATTAGAATGTAATATATTCCTGAATTTCTTAGCAGTGGCTTTAAAAAGCCCTGCTATTGGAAAAATAATGAATTGTTAAAGCATAATTTTTATATTAGTGTCCCGTTTATCAACATTTGTTGCAAAATGCAGGTTTGTGTAATTTGGATTTAAATTTTAAATATCTTGAGTCAATTGCTCATTTGTTTTCATTTATAACAATTATTTAACCATTATGTTGGAATAAATGGGAAAAAAAAGACAAAATAAAAAGTTCATCTTTTTCATTGAAGATGGTACCCTTGGAATACCTTCAAATATCTTACTAATTTTATATTTATTTGCTATTAGAATGTGGTACGCTGTGTTGAAGATTTGCTCAGTGACTGAAACTTGGTTAAAATTTGTGCATCCAAACTTAGCATGCTGTTTCTTATGTCTGCCTTTGTGTATCTGGAAACTTAATTTTTGCATGTAAATTGGATATTGGCTCTTCTACTTGACTTGGAACGAGTGCATGCAATCTGCATGTGGGTCTGAGTTACCTTCACATACAAACCTGAACCCAAGAGAGCATGTGCCTGTGCTGTAGCATGTGTTAAGGTGTGCCCGCAAGGTTGGAGCCAGGTTCTCAAAAGTAGCATATGACAATTTAAACTGGGTGTTTGATTGTGAATGCTCATCGTTGTTACACTGTGCATAATTAAAATGTCGTTACTTATTACAAACATTCTAGTTAACTTTTTTAATAAAACTAAATAGGCAAGTTTTCCACAGTATGAAAAACATGATGTGGTTGGCAGTAGATTCCACTGAGCTTTCTTAAATTTTCCTTGGATGGAAAGATGTTTCTTCATCTGCAAGTAGTTAGCTGGAATTTATGTGAATGGAGCACCAGCCAGATGTTAGTAGGCAATGGGGCTGAACAGTGTAAAATACCAATTTAGCTGGTAGACTTGACAGCAATTTTGAGTGGTAAGACCAGCAATGAAATGAAGACAGCTTCTGAATTGTCTCATTTCTTTAAGAAAGAAGGGATGCATTTTTTACTTGAGCAGAATCAAGAAAGCTTGGAAGAAAAAAGGGGGAAAAAAAGCCAACCAAACAAAAAAAAACCAAACTCAAAACCTCTTGGAATTATTGCTGAATCTTCTCTAAATATTGGGCTTGAATTTCCATTGTATCAGTCTGGCACCTGCTTTACAACTGCAAATAAATCTTGATTACATTGAAGACAAGTTCTTATAATTTGATCACATACCTGGACAAATATGAATTACAGTTAACCTCCAAAAAATCCCTTGTTGTTATTAATTGTATGGAACTTTTTATGGATGACAAAGGTAGAATTTGGCCTTACGGCCTGTGTCCTTCACAGGGTGTGTGTTGCCTAAGACTCAGTGTGTTAACTGCTGAAAACTCTTGTTTTTCCTTGGAGCTTCCTTCACAGTAGAGACAAACAGATTCTAGAAAGATCAGTGCAAAGTTTATGAATGATTAGAAAGGGAGACATCTTCAGCAAATTATAAATTAGAGAGTCTGATGATGGTGTGGAAAAGTGCTACTTTTAATCAAGAAATAGAGATGTAAAGACTTCTTTAGTCTTCCTTATTTTTCCAGCTTGTAAATGAGGTGTGTTTGGATATGTGAATAACCTGTGGAAATTCTTCAGTAAATAGATTACATCCTGAATTCATCTTCAGTTGTTGCAGCAATCTCTTCAATGTAGAGTTGCAAATTAGCCGTGATTTATGTTAGGCTGCACTTCTAGCAGGCTGGACTTAATGCAAACTAATTGCATTGCTGTTTCACCTTAGAGACTTCGGATTTCTTTGCATGAGATGACAGCTGGTTTGTGCTGATGAATTGCAGCTGTGGGAAACACGTGCCTCTTGCCATTTGAAACTTGCAGATCAAATACAGAGCAGCCTCTTGAGCTAACGTTCAGTTAAGTAGTCGGTCTCCTCATTTCCCATCAATATGGTGATTTCAGGGAGCAGCCAGAAGTCGATGTATTCTGCTTTAGACCTAGGCCTTCATCTCTGTTACTGAACTTGAGCCACTCGTGTGGGAAGAGTGAGGTTCTTAATCTTCCATGTGGTGACATCGAATTGTTCTTTGTTTTGAAAGAGCCTTGAAAGCAGATGTGGCAAATGACAGTAGTGAAATCAGTGCTGATCCACGTGGATACCCTGAAGCTTCTTTATGATATGCTGTTGCCCAACAGATCCCTTTCTGGAGGCAGGCATATGACCAGGGCTGTAGGGACCAAAGCAGTAGGGAAATGTGATGACTGTCATGATGGAAGAGGTTACAGTGTCCATCATCTGAGCTCCCAGAAGAATGTGTGCAAGCCTTTCTTCCCTTGCCTACTTTGGGATCAGGAAGCCCTGTGATCATAGGTGTTTGCAGTTTATCTTTTTTCTGTTGCACCTGAAAACACACTAGTTTGCCCTGTTTTTGTCAAGAAAGAGCAGGTGATTTAGAGAATTAAAATCACCGGCTCTTCCCTGTAGGCCTAACTCTAAGTAGTCCTTGGATTGCAAAAGATAAGGATTTCAATAATTTCTTTTTTTAGAAAAACTAGTTGTCTCCAGGGTAAGATCTGTGCAGCTTACTGTGGTTGTATAGGGCCAGAAGTAGTGAAGTTCTACCAGGGATAACGTTTGGGTGTTAACTCCCCGATAAAAACTTCATTCTCACGTTCTGTTGCCAAGAATTAATGTTACTCTAAAGTCAGGGAGTATATTCACTTTCATTCATGAGCACGCACACACACAGAGCCCCCAAAGTGGTTGTTTCTAATCCCAGTTTAATTTCTGTGATCTAGTTTACAGTGTCTTGAGACTGACATCAGGATAGGGAGACCAAAATGGTATTTGTGTCTTACCACATGTAAGCTGTTCTGGATTTGTTTGGCTTTTTGATGTAAACAGAACCCAAGGCTTCTATCGAGTACGAGTACGGGAGTACCACATACATAGTATCACCACTTCATGGAATACTGTTGTTTTCATTCAAATTCTGGTAGATCATGTGGAAAATGAGCTTGCTGCTTACAAATGTATATTGACCACTTTATCAGTTAATTTATTTTTGCTTATGTACTAATTTTTGAGGAAAAGAGGTGGTGAAGGGAAGCCTTCTACCTCTTCATCCTGCATGTGAAGTTGCTGGCCTTTCAGATATGAAACTTTACAGTCAGAAGGCGAAAGATGTTGCAATAAAAGAATTGTTTCCTTTTTGCATTCTGAAGAATTGTCTTGATCTTTTTTTAATGATCCTTATTGCGTGAGTACTATCACTGCTGAGCCTTTAGATAGTGGCGTGTATTTTTTTTGTAAGTCGCATTCATCATCTTTAAGAGGCAGAGCATGAGAGCCACAGAGAGAGGAAACTGAGTGTGGTGCGTGGTAAATTGGGCACACAACTCTCATTAGCAGTCAGGCAATAATGCAGGTTGCATGTCTAATTCACAACATGCCAGGCTGAAAATGCAGTCTTTAGTAGCTGGTGAAAGTAGCTGTGAAGACTCCCTAGTTAGGGGCAGATTTCTGTTTGGGAAGGAAAAAAAAAAAATCAGTAGAATATAAAACAAGATATTTTAAAGGTTTTCTGTTGGTGACTACTAAGCAGGCAGTAAAGCACGAACTGCAGTAGAAGTTTTCCTGACTTGTTAGAGCTGTGGTTATTGTGGACTTTAATCATCTGGTTTTCTTGGTGAACTCTGAAACCAAATCCCAGCTGTGTCAATAGAGGACTATAAGCAAAACAGTAAAAGACTTCAATGTAAGTGTTTCCTTCTAGGAAGAAGGTGGTTCTACTTAGATGTCTTCCTGAAAGTGGCTTTCAAAGTGTAAGAAAACTCAGAACAACACTTTGTTGAGGAATGTATTCTTAAGAAGTCATCTTTCAGCTGCTGCTTTAAGTTCACACTGGCAATTACATCCCTGCATCTGCTTGTCAGGTGTGCGTACACTGAGATGTGCGCAGGCTTTGGGGGCTTTAATCAACCCAGGTCTTTCTCCCAGTCTGAACCAGTCTAGAAGTCTCAAGTTTAGAAAGTTTCATTTGTCTTGGTTGTACTGTTGTATATGAATGACAGTAGAGATGCTTATAAAGATTGTTATGAAATTACAGTGCAAATGATACGATTTTTGTGTTTCCTCTGCACCATGCTTGCATTGCATATTGCTCTTAAGACACTCTTGGTGGTGGCACTGCAGTATAGGATTGTCTGAGTTGCCAAGACAACTTTATTGTTGCCGAGTGTCAAGTAGTAGTCATCATTTAGCTAGAATGTAGGTGTAGAGTAAGCTATAGGATAAATGTCAAATGCTGGCAATGGAAGAAATGCCAATATCACTGTATAATAATCTTTAAATGAAACTGTACAAGGTAGGAGGAACCAGTGCTTTGCTTGCCCAAGTTACAGGACCTCTTTAAGATATGTGACTCAAGACATGAGTTCTGGTGCCAGCTTGACTTGCAGAGTTAGATCAATTCAGGGCTTGGTCTGTGTGCACAAACACTGAGGAGGGATGCTGAACTGTGACCTGGTAATTGAATTGTTGTTTGTTGAAGATGTCAGGGCTGGGCTACAGAGTGCTGCAGCACCAACCTGGTACAATATAGTTCTTACAAGTGGGTGAGTTTATCCTTATAGTTCTTGAAAGTGGCTGATTACCGTGGTGTCCAGGGTCTAAGCTGGCAACCTTGCTGTGCTAACGAACCGCCATCCCTGCGTGGAACTTCAGTGACTGCTGGAGCTTCTCATGATCCTAGAGACAGACATCAAGAGACTTTGATAGGCTTGGGGCCGTAGCCTGTTGCCAGACTTCTGGTGTAACCGCTGCAATGAATGGAATAAGGAAACCCGGTTCACAAACTATTCTGTTTTGTTCTTCTGTCTTTTTAGGAACACTTTATAAAATTGATCTGGAAAAGAAAAGTTGCTGACTGACATAATAATTTTCCTCTCTTAAAGCCTCAAACATATGCTTAGTAGTATTCTGTTGTTTAATCTGTGCTGAATTTTTGTTGATTAAAAATAAAAAATGGTGTGTTGGATGGATTGGACAATCAAAATTCCAATTTATGTGGGTTTTTTAACCTTTCTGTGCATGATACTGTAGCATAAATAGCATAAGCCTGTTTCCCTTATAGCATTTCTGTAGATCCTCACTATTTTTAATAGACCTCTGTTACATCTACAGAGATTTCACATTACTATAAAATTGTAATTCTATATGGATAATTTATGTAATTATCACAGTAAATTATGCAGGTTTCTATACAACTATATAGACATTCTCATTTGAAAAATTACTATTTTTGCCTTTTGATTTAAAATTTCAATGTCATTTTAGCATAATTTCTGTAGTATGCATTGAAGCAATCTTTCCCATATCTGTAATTGTCCATACGCTTTAAGAATAAAATTAGACATTTAAATTAAAATTAAACATTTTAATTTTTATAAAGCAGAGTTACTGCTTCTATTTATTGACATAAAGAAGTAGGATTTTGGTTTAGACTCTTTCTAACTTTTAAATGAACATGACTAATATGTTATTGTGTGCTAACCATGGGTGATGAAGTGCTTGATTTCATGTTCTCTGGGATAGCAGACAGCTCTCTTTTCTTAACTGTCTAGGACCTGCCATTGAGCTTGAAAAAGTAAAAGCAGAATCAATTGAGCCTGAACCTGAGGTACAGAAGACCTTCAGTGAGGAAGCAAATACATCAACGTACTATCCTGCCCCTGTTCCAGTAATGGACAAGTATATTCTCGAGAATGGAAAGGTATTTTAAATTAAATATAGCATGAATAATTTGTAATTGTCCATCAGGTGATTTTTCTTGTGGAATTTTCATGATCTCGGGGGTTTTTTGCATGGTAGCAGCTTATCCAAACTTCCACAGTTTTCATAAGGGTATGCGCTTACTCCAAAGGAAATGATGAAATGGCACAAACAGCATAGAAAATTATCCTCAGTGATGAGACTGTTGAATGTTGTGCAACACGAGGAATATGATTATTAAATGTGGTCGCACGAGCAAATTGGCGCAGTCTTCAATTGGTGACGTACGTAAAGCCACCAAATACAGACCAAAGTCAGTAACCCTCATTACAAACTTCATTAGGCCATTTAACAGAAATACTTTTTCCTAAAAGATCTTTAATGCTTTTAATGTGCAGTAGTCGTATTGCAGAGAAGTCTTTATGTTTTGGTTGGAGTCCAGTAGATAATTATGAACCTGGAATTCAGACGGGCTCCCTTGAATCTGGTAGGAGCGTTGCCACTGAATTGGGCTGATGTAGTTCTACTTTCCACATACTTCTGTGAAGTTGGTGAAATACCATCTAGCTACAGTTTGCCAGCACCTGACTGTTAGTTTTTGAGATTTCAGCACGTTTAACACATTGTCTACTCATGTACTGAGGCCTGCTTTTACAGCTGTTGCCATTATCATTAAAAGACCATTATATTTCTTTTACAAAGCTGTATGTCCTTCAGAATTGCCCGTGCTGATCCTGTTTCTTAGGATATGTGCATTTGGTACCATAATCAGAGAACCTTTAAGGAGGAAACGTCCATTTCAGCTTTGACATACAGTGGAATTACCAAAGGGATAGTCTGAAATACTACATTTTCAGATTTGTGTTAAAAGATTGACTGCATGAGTGTCTGTCATTCTTGAAGATGAATTTGACATAATTGTTGAGGACAAAATCGATGTGAAAAATAGTATAATCTTGGCAGCTTGACAGGTATTTAGTTCAGATAGCTTTTCTTGCCTAATATGTTTAACATATGTCATTTGCTTGTATATTTTTTTGTGTATTGGTGCAATGAAAACTTAGCCTATATAACTGGGAGAGTTTGGTTTATCTCCATTTTTTTCTGCTTATGGTCTGTGGGGTAGGGCACGTGCTTTAGTATTTGTATGCAGCTTTTCCTGCACCTTTATTTCATCTGCCAGCTTCTTGGCACTTCTGTTGCTCAAGTTTTCTCTGTCTTTACAGATACTAATACGTCTTTATCTTTCTTTTTGTAATGTTGATTTTTCTCTAAGTTTACCTTTTCAGCAGGGCTTCAGCCAGCTCAGATACCAGAAATGTGTACTAATAATACAAGAGTGTCAGAGGGTGGGGTTTTTTTTAGTTTTTCTTAGGCCTTTTTTCATTATTTCTTTATTGACATCCACCACTAGAGTAGCTGGAATACTTTTTGAGAAATCTTGCCCTTTGTGGCATCAGATTTGATCTTAGTAAGATTCTTTCAAAGCAGATAAATCTCTCCCCTCCAGAGGGAGAAGAGTTACTGAAAAGGAACCTATGGCATTCATTTGAAGAAAAGGAGGAGGAGGGGGAAAAAGAAAAAAAAAGAACTAAAAAATCGGTTCATCTTCTGAGATAGATACATGGCACATGTTAGCACAGTTATGGTATCGAGCTTTGCTTTGAATTCGCTGTTGTTTCTGTTGCATTGTGCTTGAAGGTTGATCCTGCAAGTTGCTGAAACTGGGGGTAAAGTTCCAATTGATTTCATCAAGCCAAGGGTCTGGCCCATGGGGCAGCTCTTCCAGCAAGAAGGAAATGGCTTCCAAATCAGGAGTACAGGAGTACAATAAGCTTCCTGTAGCCTTGGGAGTGATAGGAAACAGTACTGAGCCTGTTTGACAGAGAGGTAAACTGAGACATGGGCAGATTGAATTCCTTGCCTCTAACAGTTCTAGAAATAGAAAAAGGGAGACCTACGATTTCTGTGTCTGTGGCTGTCTGTCATGTAGTTGCTGTTACCATAGGTGTTTCATACCAGTGATAACTTTTTTTTTAATAGATGAGGCATGTTCAAAGAAGAGCTGATCTGTCTGAAACATAAATATTAAAAATACTTGCTGTAGCTTGTTTTCTTTTTAAGTAACTTAAAGCTAATGAATAATGTAGGTGCTTAAGATACTAAACAATCTTTAGCGAAGATACTAAACAATCTTTAGCAAAGACAAACCTAATTTTGGCAGGGGGCAATCAGATTTTTGATCAAATACAACAATGTCCACAGCTGATGCAATACAGGCATTCAAAATTTGACATGTCGCAACATTTCTAATCTTAGTTATTTTCTGAGTAACTTATCTGTAAAAATGAGTGTAACTTTTCCAAGATCAGTTATAATTAATTGAATTATAACTGTAATTTGTTTTCTGAGCACAGACCTCAGTCTGAAGTTGTGTTACCAAATACGTAGAAAGCACCAAAAGAGTATGAATTTTTTTAAAGCTGTTATGAAAAGGCTCAACAACAGAGAAGGATGGGATTGGAACAAAAAAAAAAAAGGGATGTTCATGTTGTGGTTATTACTAGTTCCATTTCTGTCCTTTATGAACTCTAAATACCATGTGGACTTGTGAAAAGCTTCTTAGAATCCCATTAGTGTAGAAGATTCTGCAGGAGAGGCAGCTTGCTTTATGTTTTTACACTTTGAGGAAGTTAGACTTTTCATTTGGTTTTTTATAGTGTAGCTGGTAGCCAAACCATTCATATTTTTCTATTTAAACAACCAGTTGCTTTTGAAGGATGCTACTGTAATAAAAAATTTCTTCGGGTTATAGACTTCATTAATAATTAAAGCAAGTTTCCATTTAAAGGAAAAATGGTATTTGGTTGAATACAGGCAGTAAAATTATGGGTATATAAAATTTTACAGTAGCTTTGTCCAATTTTCATTACATTTAATGGGACTTAAGTGATACTGTTGAGATCTCTATGGGTAGCAGGCACAATTTATGTAATGCCACGTGGAAAGAATAAAAATGCAAAAAAACCTAAAAGCAAAACACATAAGTCAGAGTCTCCAAATATAGTTTTGCCATAGAATTTTGTTAACAGGATTTATTTTTTAATGATGAGGAGGCAGTAAGATTTTATTAAGTGTTAGTGTTACATTTGATTAGATTTTTATGAAACATAAATTTTGGGTGTAGCAGTCTGATTGATGTATATTTTTGGTATTTTGCACTTGTACAGATTATCTGACAGTAGGTTGTGTCGTCTTCCTTTCCAGTGCAGCAAGCTCCCATCAGTAATTAGAATAGTGAGGTCATGCATTAGCTTGTTAAGGGTGATGAGAAAGTGTGGGCCCAACCGAGTGAAGTTCATCACCACGCGAGCAAAGCTTTCAGCTGCAGAGGTAGTTCAGGTGTCTGCACTGTACTCCAGGAATTAGGAGCATAGACATACAGGGTACAAAGTATTCTCCGTAGTTCCAGACAGGGCCAGTGTTTGCATCCTGGTTGCACTCATGTCTGACCCGTGCTGATGACCAGCAGAGTTATTTTCCTTGCTGTTGCTTGGCGGTGCCTGGTTATCGGGACCAGCAGCTCCAGTGCACATAGAGGCAGCCTAAGGATGGTACTTGGGTTCTCATCCTGCATTTTTCTTCAGTCTAGAGCACTGGGAATCTTGGGGTAGAGATACCGTGTAGCTCTGTGGGAGTCAATGCTGAGCAAGACTAATAAGCACAACTAGGCTGGTGCAGCTTCCATTCAGAGCCTCTACAGTGGCTTCCCACTGCATTTCCCAGTACCCATGTTATCCTGCTGTACCACTTCATTAAAATCCCCATTGTCTGGCTAATGGAAAGTATATGATGTTGCAGCAATGGGTTCATTGCCTTACCACAAAACAGCATGCACCTGGATAGGTGGATCATATACGATAGGCGAACGATAGAACTGGAAGTTTTACAGAGCTTCCAAACTCTCTTGGCTTATATATGAAATTGGAGCTTTGAAAATCTCTTTCCCCCCTTCTAGTTCCTTTAAACAAACAAGATGAATTTTGCCAACAGGTACAGGATGCAACTTAGGAAATATTTTCCTCTCTACTGCCTCTGAAATATGCTTTGGGTAAAGTCTGTTTCAGCCAGAGGGAAGCGTTCATATTAAAGACGATGTTTCATCTTGCTCCTGAATTAGGCTGGTGCAACTGCTTGGTTTATATGCTGTGCATACCTTTATAATACTGGATGTTTTTACTGTTTCCTCCTTCTATCTCTGCTCCTGACCATAGTCCTTCAAGGAGATAGGCTGGGGGTGGGGGAAAGTAGAGAGTAAGAAGAATCGAATACAAAAAGGAACTATATTATATAAGAGGTTGACTTGAACTCCCTGACCCACAAAATTGGAGAAGTTTCAGAATTAGGCAAAATGGATTTGTTCAGCCCTAATTACTGTTATTGTAGTACCTAATATTAATGTTCCTACAGCACTTGGATACTGTTGTGTGCTACATACCATAGATAAGTTGTTATTATTACTACCTTCTAGGTCCATCTTGGCAGTGGAATTTGGGTAGATGAGGAGAAATGGCACCAGCTGCAAGTAACACAAGGAGATTCAAAGTATACAAAAAATCTAGCGGTTATGATTTGGGGAACAGATGTTCTCAAGAACAGAAGTGTCACAGGAGTTGCAACCAAAAAAAAGAAAGATGCCGTTCCCAAGCCACCTCTCTCACCTCACAAATTAAGCATTGTCAGAGGTAGGTTATTTGAAAACTTTTGCTTCCTGCTTTGGAGTTTAACCATTAATCACTGAGTTGAAAGATGCTTCTTTTCAGCTCATATAAAATTAACTGATTAAAAACTGTAATTCAAATTGCTATTGCATTGTGAAGTGCATATATATCCAGGAAAAGTAAAACACATTGCAATAGCTGTGCACAGTGCAGGCCTTCACAGCTGAAGAGTTGTACACTGACTTCAGTAAGGTTCATGAAGATCATCACTTTAAGCCACTTGCAGGACAGGACTCTGAGCCTGGAGAACAACACGTTGTTCTGGAATTCATTTATAACATAATGATTTTTTTTTTAAATGCATATGTTCCTTTTAACAAGCCTGAGAGTAGCTTTACCACATTCTTTCATCCAGAATATAACCAACTCTGGCATGAGGCACAGAAACTATTAGAGCTGTGACTATAAAAATACTCAAACCTTCAAAGGCAAGAAAGAATAGTTTTACCCTTCTAAGTGCAGAAAATGGAAACAGTGAAAATTAATTGTCGCACTTGAATTGGAATGTGAACAGGAAGTGTAAATAGCTGACCTATCTGGCAGGAGAAATTGCAATGACACTTTGAGTAGCTGAAAGCCTGAGTCCATGCGTCTAGTACTTTGAGAGAGAGAAGGCCTTCTCCTTTATTTAAAATGAATAGTGAATTTCAGTCCCTCTGTATCATCATGGTTGTGTTTTGTATTCATTTCTGTCTCTTGGTATTTCAGGCTTCTTTATGAGTCAGAACTGAGTCTGTTCCTCATGGCATATATACTGAAATTGGATTTTTAGGTTTTGTGTCCATTCTAAATTGCATTAGGGTTGAAATAAATCTCCTTATTTGTGCTTCATTATTCTGCATTTCCTGTTCTGAGTTGTTATATGCTCTTAACTATAAACTCTTTAAGAGCTGTTGTATTCTGCCTTGTGATCTGCAGGTACTATGTTTTGGAAGTAAGAAATATGATTCCTCTCTGAGTGTGTGAGTGTGTCCATGGTGTGTGGGGAAAAGGTGGAAATTGATCTTCTTTCTTAGCTTGTAACGAAGGAGTAAAAGACATGGAGGGGTGTTTTTTGCTAACCTGCTTTAAAACCATATGTGGAAGTGCAAGCTGTTCCATGCTGGTTTTCTAGTTCTGGCTCTGGGACCTTTTTGGTACAGTCCTAATGCATGTAGCAAAGTAATGATGAACTGGCCACTTAAGGAATCCACTCTGTGGCCGTGGCTGCCCTTGTCAGCTCCTAATGTGAAACAGAATTGATTACCCAGATGCTTACGTACAAGCACGCTGTAAAAATGGGTTATTTTTCACTGGTCCACTGCAAAGAGCTTTCTAGTTTCCCTGCTGGAGGCTGCTGCTCCTCAGCATGGCTGGCAAGGTTGCTTATGTGAGAATTTCCTCTCCTGCTTTGGTCAGGGCCATTCTGTGTTTCTTAAGCTATTTAAATGATAGCTTTCTTCTAACCGCCTTTGTTGCCTTGTTTTGACTACAGTGAGTTTGGGACTCTACTCCAACAGGTACATGGTGAGAGGCAGATGGGGCCCTTCCCTTCTCTTCCATACCTTTCAACTCGTCAGCAATTCACTTTTTCCCTATGTCCTCGTTTTTCTGGTTCTTGTCATAATCTTGCTTCCAACCTCAACCCTCCTTTGACTTCTACTGTTCCACTCCCTGGTTTTCCATGTTTCTCTTTCCAGTTTTTGTTTCATCTTGTCTTTGCCTCCCTTTTTGTTAGACTCAGGACTGTAGTCTCTTGAACCAGTTAAACTGCATGGCAAATATTTGAGGTGGCAGCAGACAGGCTTCCTGTATCAGTGGTGCTGGGTGGCACATAACCATGATTTTCCATGTCGTTGTGTCCTTTGCATTTGCATCAGTGTTAGCAGATCTTGCCCCATCGTGCCAGCAGCGTTTCCTGGAAAGCTGGAAGTGATCAAATAGGAAGTTGTTCTGGAGAAGAAAACAAAACAAAACAAAATAGTAGCACGTAGGCAAATAATAAATGCAGGGAGGGTAGAGTTAATGTAGCAAGCGTTTTCTATCAGGCATCACAGAAAGAAGTAAAGCACCTTGTTATACTTTGAGGCCTACTTGAATCATTGGTCCAGACAGAAATATGAAGGGGGTGTCTGTATGATCTCTAAGGCCAAAAAGACAAAGATGTAGCTGAGCCCCCAAATTACTCTTTGGAACCCCTAAGCCAGCATCCTTATGTGTCTACTAAACTACTCTTTCTGGCACCCCTCACAGAAATGGAAGAGATGGAAGATGAAAAACTGTGATGATCACGGATCTGTCTGGGTCGCAATGACTCTAAGAATCACAGCTGATGAATGAATTCTGTCAAGTGATTCTTTGCTTGACACTGAGGCTAAACTAATAACATAGCCTGTCTTTTACTGGAAGGTCTGTTTCACACAACCTGGGAGTATTCCTGATATTGTTGTAGTACAGGCTTTCATCCTACAAACTCCCTGGATTTCTTCAGGTTCTCAATGACATGCCTCTTCATAGGTGTTGTGTTTCATGTCATAGTTTGCTGATGATCAGTATTTCAGCTGTCAGGCTGCATGCTGATTAATTTCATTTATTTTATATTCAGTATGTCTTACAACATAAAATTCACATTGGTTTAGATGTTCTCATCATTGTGTGGACACAGCCTTGTTTAAAATAAGAGTTTTGAGCGACAGCATTAGCTCTTAATGTGTCTGGTATCTTGAGCTTCTTAAAAATCCCTACCGTGTAGTATGTAAAGAAATTTTTTAAAGTATGATGCATGAACCCTCTTATAAACCTTGTTGATGCAAAATAACCTTTTGTAAAACTTCTGAGAGGTTTCAAAATGAACTAGAGCATGCATAGTACTTAATTGTCATACCTATTTAATATGACGCATTAGAAATGTTGTAAACCATGTTAATTAAGTGATAATCTCTTTGGCTTTCTGTATATGAAGCAATAAATGACTGCTGGAATAGATTACTAGGCAAAGCAGAACAGAGTTTGTTTAACCAACTGGGGAAGGCTACACAACAAAATACATTGTTCTGTTTATGAAACCAAAAATACCCAAACCTGCCCGTCACTACAGAGTTGGGTGTGTTGCACCACCGCTGATTTCAGTAACCCCTGCAGGATTCTGGCACAGAACTGCTGTACTCTGCGCAGCAGAATTGTCTCGACTTCCATTGCCCTCATTGCTTTTGCAGTTATTCCTATTGCTTGCTTTTTGTATTCAAGTTCACAAGTGTATTGTGCTAACATGCGAGATGACTCTCGCCCTGAATGATCTACTAATAAAAGTGAAATATGCCCAGGGACAGGGTGTCCGATACAGATGCAGACAAAAATGTATGTTGAACAGATAAGAAAAATAAAAGAAATTGTTTAATGTCTTCTCTTACTGGTTATTGCTTCGCTTCCTAATTTACTTGTTGTCTTGAAGGTGTCGAGGTAGGAGTGAGTCGCAGGGAGCTGTAGGTAACAACAGTTCTGGTGAGACTGTTCACCTGGGAAAAGTGTTTAAATATGCTGTGGAGATATGGACGAATACAGGAGTTAGGCCAGACTGACACCGTAAAAAAGTTGGATTTAGCCTTGTTTCTGTATAAAAAGCCTACTAAGGTAGTCACAGCGTAACTGGAAGTTGGTCATGCCAAAGATTCAAGACTGGTGAAAAATCTTGACTTTAACGAGATAGCAAGTGAATCAATGAAAGCTTCTGTTGTCTTGCAACAAATATACACAGTGCTTACTCAGTGCTGTCTCTTGAGTAGTTAGCTCAACACAGGGCTATATCCTTTTCTAAAAATATCCTAATGGCTCTTTCTTTTATTTTTTTTTTCTCCCCAGAATGTTTGTATGATAGAATAGCACAAGAAACTGTGGATGAAACTGAAATTGCACAGAGACTCTCCAAAGTCAACAAGTACATCTGTGAAAAAATCATGGATATCAATAAATCATGTAAAAATGAAGAAAGGAGGGAAAGTGCAAAGTATAATTTGCAATAAATTTTGGATTTTTAATAAAGTCTTAGTGTTTTACTTAAGTGTTGTTTTTTGATTTGTGGCATTTTTGCTGACTGAAG
This sequence comes from Megaceryle maxima, assembly GCA_024605025.1. Taxonomy (NCBI): domain Eukaryota; kingdom Metazoa; phylum Chordata; class Aves; order Coraciiformes; family Cerylidae; genus Megaceryle; species Megaceryle maxima. The sequence goes on along the minus strand of JANHGN010019596.1, from coordinate 22,565 downwards.
CGTTACTCTCGTTCTATAACATTCATTTTTGGAGCGGTTCTGTCAAAAGCCTTTTTATGGTGTAACCTGCTTTTAAATAATGTACAATATATTGTAAGTCCACTCACAATGAAACATTGAATTTTCAAAGGTTTTTCCAATGAGTTCCAGTCTGTTACCTGCAGTTCTGTATATAGGTTGTGATTCTGCAAACAGCAACCCATTTTGCCTACATTTTGTTTTACTGGAGTTAGTGGATCTAGGCTGCAGTGAACATCTGCTTAGAAGGAAGAATTGTACAAAATCCACTTTGCTATTGAAAAGGGTTTTATTGTATTTTACAAAGTGTTTTTTCTGAACTGAAATTTTAATCGTTTGTTTTTATAAGTCTTTGTTTTGATCTTTTAACAATATATTTGGTCAAAAACACACAAAGAATGCTTCTTTTTCACTTATTATCTTGTAGATAGATACCATTGCCATCATGTTTAAAAAAACCCCAAACAAACAAACCCAAAAAAACACAACGAAGAACCCAGAGCTGGAAGTTGTAAACTCGTTATAATTTGTGTTTAAAAACCAAATAAATCTTAAAGCAATTCTTTTTCAGGCACCAAGACACTTCCCAGGTTTCCGCTTACGGTACAAAGTTCTTCAGTATGTCCATGTTACTGTTCTTGAAACACTATATTTTTAGTGTATTTGTGTTTTCAAACAATTTAAAGATTGCTACACTATGGCAAGGTCACGGATAATAGAAAATTTAGTACCATTTTGTCTGAGTCCATAATTTAACAATAGACACTTGGCACAAATTTAAATGAAAAATAAAAAGCTTTTTCTACATTGAAGTTAGACTTGCAAAGTCACAAGGAATAATTTGTTGTCTGAATTATACCTTATCGTCTGTAAGGGGAAAAAAAATAACCTGAAGATTTGTTCCATGAAGGATTTTGAGAATAAGGTTTGTAAAGATAACTTAGGGCCTGGACTGATGAGTTTTGATGATGTGTTACCTTAGTGGTCCTGGTCAAGCTGCCATTTATTTTACACATGCAGGTGTGATCATCGACCTTTCAGCCTGCCTGTTCCCGAGGGTCAGCCTGCCTTCCTTTCTTTCCTACCACTGCAATTCTGCTTCCTGGACTTTTGAAAGACTTATCCATTTCCTATCTTCCTGTAGCACTGGTGTGCCCTAAAATCAAGACAATTTCAGTGTCCAGTATGCACAGATAGTTTGGAAAGGAGCAGTGCAAAGATTCTTTAAAGGGTCGGGGTGGATGAAGAGGGGAGGAGAGCACGCAGGGTGTGTGCTAGAACTGCACTGCCTGTTTTGGCAGAGGTGGAGAGAAAACACCACATCTTCTCCTCCAGTACACTGCATGTGCTTAAACGATGTCTTAATTCAGGGCGTATTTGGTTTATGCTTTCTAAAGTGCAATTTCATGATTGCCTTGTGCCAATCTAAGTATGCCATGCTGCCAAGCAGGTAGGCGCGGCTTTCGCTGCTCGTGTCCCTGCGTTCCCCTCCCTTCCCTCAAACTGGCACTTGTGGTTGTGCAGATGAGCTGGATCTCACAGATTTCCAAAGTTCATTTCATAAGGGCTGGTGCCAGCGGGATGGAGCCAGGGAGCAGTCATAGTGAGGGGTGGGAAGAGGAGGGAGTGTCTTTTTACGGTGGCTTATGTGTGCCCTGAAATTGCATTTAACAGTCTAGCTTGTCTCCTGTTAATCTCAAAGTGTTCTTAGGTAGTGTTTAATGAAGTGCATAAATGTTTATGCTTCCTAATTTGGGATGCTAAATAGCAAATTAGTGTTTATAATGTCAGTGCATGTATCCTTTTATTAATTAAAGAACAAAATGGAGATAACATTGAAGAAACACTTAACCAGCAACTTCCCACTTTTCAAGCAGACTTGTGAATGTACTTTTTGTTTGTTTTTCCAAGTGATGCTAGGGCAGTACACCAGTCTGAGGGAAAATGTTCATAATTTCCTCAGCCTTTGTGGCTTTGGTACAAATGTGTTTTCATTGTAACAGATTCTTTAATGAGAGGATCTAGCTGCACTTCTTAGCAGGTACGCCTGTTTGAGACAGCATTTTATGAAACCTGGGAGAAGAAGATTAGACTTTAATAATTAGAGTTAGAACTCCAGCCTGGCCCCAAACCTCGGAGATTCTAAGTCTTTCTGCAAAACTGGCATCATCTTTACAAGGCTTTTCTTTGACAGACTTGTTCCGTCAGATGTTAATGCTGCATATTGCTGAAGAATTTAAATGTTCTCTTTGGGCAAGGGATGTCTTAATTTCTTTCTGGAGTTTCTATCAGCCCAGGTCCAGCAGACAGATCTTAGCAGGGTTCAACAGGAATATTTGGGTGGCACACAAAGGTTCACTTCCCTGTGAAGTGTGGTGTTGGGGCAGGGGGGGGTTAATGCTGTGTCCTTTGGACTGGGCAGCTGGTGCTTAATGTGAGCGTTGCCTGAAGCTGTATTGAGTTATGATAAAGGAGTAGGATGTATCAAAGGTTAAACACCTCTATTGTATTATAACTCAAACTAAAGCTTTCGATTCCTGGAAATAAGATTTTGCTGATAGTGAGCTAGTTTTGCACTGTAGTTGTAAGGCAATGTGCAGTGGGATCGGGTGTGTATGTATAGCATCTTTACACTCATATTTGGTCATTCTCCCTTTCCATGAATCCATACAAAGACCGCGTCTTTCAGTTGTGTGTTAATTAAAATACAAGCTGTAATGGGGCGTGCTTTTCTGTACTGAAGTACTGATGTATAAATTAACTGTGCGTTTCCTTTTGCTGTGTTACAGAGCGTTTATGGCCAGTGCTGTTCTTGGTCGTACATTAATCCTTCCATAGCTGTTCCTGCCTGTACATAGTCTTGCTTCACTCGTAATTGCGTCTGCCGTGAATCTAACATAGGAAGCTTTATGCGAACTTAGCACCTAGTAACTTTTTCCTGCTCTGGCTTAACTTCATACCTGTACCTCATGTGAAACGGGAGAGAATTTTGATGTAAAACAAAGTAGGTTTTATAGCATCCTGTAATACCCCTTGTTCATCACTCTAAGGTTTGTGCTGTGCTGGTACTTCTTGCTATAAACCTGCATTTGTTAGTATCAGAAAAACCCAGATTTCAGAGGAACTGTCTTTTTATCCTGTGAGATCAGTGCATGCTGTTTACTTCTTTTTTTTTTTTTAATCAAAGAAGTAAGAAGATATTATAGTTATATGAATAATCTGATCCTTAGTTGCCACGCATTGCTGCTGTAATTTGTGATATTCATAACCTGATCCATACTAAAGTGCCTCTGGCACACTTGTGAGGAAGCAAGATTAGAGTTAACAAAAAGGGCTTTATTTTCTATTAATGATTTTATAAGAGAAATAAGCTATTATATTAAAGGAAACAATCCTAGTAGAGGATTTAATACCTGAGTCAAGGTGTCTAGCCACTCAATTAAAAAAGAAAGTTAGTATTTGTTAGAGGGGGAGAAAAAACCTGTTAGGCTTTGCTGTTAGAGAACAGCTTTGGACTTAGTGATGATTTACAGAGATGGGAGAATTTTATTTTATTTTATTTTATTTTATTTTATTTTATTTTATTTTAATTTTATTTTAATACAGACAGACTAAAATACTTATTTAGTCAAAGCTAAACTGTACCTAGAAGGAATTTAAGGTTGTGTTTGGTTAGTTATTGAGCACGAATGTCAAAAGAAGGCACAGTCTTCCTGTGGGAGGTCACTTCTTTGCACTTCACCTTTGATGTTTTATCTGATAGATTACTGCGGTGTTGCTTTGTGGTCTTAAGTGTAGATTATTGTCCTCTTGGAAGTTTTAAGTCCCAATACATTGAACTTTTTTGGATTTAGTGAAATTGTGAAGATAACTCAACTTCATACTTCTAAAATCTGCAGACCTTTTAAAAATAAAGCTAAGTGCAGGTGATTATTAAAATAATATTATCTTGATGCAAAACCTCAAAGGAGTGAGGATGTTCTGAACTGGGGAACATTCTGTACTAGCTGTAGCCTCGCTGTGCGTTAGCTTCGTTTGTAACTCTTGAGAAATCCAAATGTGGCTGCTTGCTGAAAGGGAAAGCAAGGTTGTGTCACAGGGATTATTTCAGTATTCCATCTTTTCGTGTGAAAATGACCACTCTTTAGAAAGAGACAAAGATGAAACTTGTGCTTTTTCAGAATGAGGTGGTAGTTTTCTCAGTGTTCTTGAACATATTTGTCATTCTGTGCATGTCTTTCGTCTCGATTGATGAAGTCATAACATTGATTGCTTAGACTTTATTGGTTTCATTTTTTTCATCGTAGCAGAGTGGAACTGTGAAGTGATTCACACAACACTGAGGCAATAAAAATGTTATGAAGTGCAATCATTGCATGTTTCATGCTCAGTAGCTAATTTTTAATTTCACCATCTTGGACACTTTTTCATCCCCTCAGGCTTTCTAAATAGGAACAGAGAATCATTTGGACTTGAAAAACAGGAACAGTGATTCAAAAAGGAATTAATTTACTTGGCTGTTCATTTGCTTTACTTTTACAAATATTTCTGATGTTTATGTTGGAACAATAATTTTCATTCTGTGCAGCAAATACCTGCTTGCTCAGTTGTGCAGTGAAATCACAGTCCTGTGGTTGTGACATCACTTTTTTACCATAAAGAGGAAAATAACTCACCTATGACATCAGACAAAGTTGCATTATGTCTGGATAAGAGCAGAGGTGAAAGTGAGTCAGGGAGGAGACGAAGAAGCCGAGACTGAAGGATTTATTTTTTTTCTGTGCTGCCTTCTGACTGGAAAACTTCCTATGAAGGAAATTATTTCTTCCATGTTTAGTAGTACAGCAACTTTATGTTCCATGTTTATTGATAGTAAAACCTTAGCGGAACTAAACTTTTGATTAGTATATATGTTTAATGTGTCAGGCTGCCTACTTTCATATTAAATGTTAGTCTTTAGCAATTTTAAATTAAAGAGTCACAGAAAATTTACTGAACACTCAAGAGAGTGGCAGGCTGGGGGTGATTTAGCGTTTGTGGTGGTGTAACACTTGCTAGAAGTCCTGTGCAATGTAAGATAAGTAATTATGCTTGTTGGTGCCTGTCTATCCTTCATAGTTAGCATGAGCTTTCATGCTTTTGGAGTGGAGAACGACGTAGGTTTCAGGGGATGGGCTGATTATCAGAACAACTGGCTGTGAACACCCTTCGGCATTTACCCTACTGAAAGTGAAGGATGCCTTGGAACAGCAGTGGAGGGAAGGTGTCTTGGTAGTGCCATATCACACTGGTACCAGCCCCTTCCACAGCAGACCCAGCTGAGTGAAAAAAGCTTACGTGGGAGGGCTTTCCATTCTTTCTTTCATGCTTAAATATATCCTTAATGTCTTCCCAAATGTTTATTTAAATCTTACTGAATTGCAGTTTAGTGTTGTTGTTTTGTTTTGTTTTAAATAATGTATTTTCAAGTGTTTTCCATTTTTCTTGTATTAGCAGAATGGAAGTTTTATGGGAGACATCTCTCTCCATGGGAGTTGGGATATTAGCATATAGATGCTTGATAACAGAGCATGTGGACATTTCATATGTGTGAGCCACGTGCTCTGTGGTCACCCCTTTCCATACGGAGTCCTCTGAAGGGTTTGTGGAAGTGCCTTTAGAGAAAAAAATCTCAAAATAAGCACGTTTGGAGGTGGATGGGGAAAAGCTTCTCTCTCCAAATTACTGTTCTGTGTTTCCATTCCTTGAAGATTCTTAGATTATGAAAAACTTAAAACACCCAAAAGTGGGATTTTACTTCTTTTTTTTCCCCTGCATTGTATATTAAAATGCTTTGATGCTTGCTGGTTTCTTTGCAAGGTCACTTTCATCCTTCCAGGACCAACGTAGGCTATAAGTTCTGTGTTTCACTGTAAATCCTAACAGGAATGGGCAATTGAGGGTGTTGAATCTGGGGCTAAGCAGAGGTGAAGGTGATGTAGCATCACCTCTGCTTTGGAGCACAGTCAAGGAACTGCCCTCCTTGTTGGGGTAGGGTAGGGCAACCTAGAAGATGTCTTGTCTTCAGGTATAGTCCCCTAAAAGCAACTCATCCAACAAAGGTTTATTGTCACATTGGTAAATCTGTGCAGCTTCCACTCTGTGGCTTTCCTAAAGTTAAAAAGTAACAGAGATTCTCTCAGCAGCAACAACATGGGGAGGAGGACCCTGTGTCCGAGGGTACAGGAGACCTAGGAGTGGGTTGTGGAGGGGTCATCTAGGCCTTTTCCAGCTCCCCACGGAGAATTAATGCGTGCGATGTAGGTGAAGTCAGTAGCCAAACAGCACCATCTGAAGGAGCTTGACTGGCATTTAAGGTTCAATCGGTGAGAAGTTTTATTAATTACAAAAAGTCCAATCACTCTTACGTGAGAAGAATTTAACCTTTAACAAGTATAATAATCAGTGTTTTCTTCTGCAGCCAAGGACCTCTATCTAGTGCACTTCCACAGCTGTATGCGTACAGATGTGGTGTGCTGTTATTCTGTGCCAAGCTGTCTGTGCCACGGCAATCCACAAATCGATATTTTTCCTGATGTTAGCCAGCCCTGTCTGTTTTCATGGTCTTCCTTTTTCATTTCTGTTCCTTCTGCACGTGGGAGGCGATATTCTGGTAAGGAGACAGAAGCGTTTCACAATTCCTGCCTTGCAAGTTGCCAGAAAGGTTCTGAAGTGAAATACTTGCTTGTTGTTCTTGGAGATAAGTGACACAGAGCTAGAGCATGTCCTTAGGAGATCTGGGAGTGCTGCTGTCACTGTGAGGCAGACTTTGCAGTTCAGGGACTTCACACAACAGCATTTTCTCTTTTTTCCTTGCCGCGCCAAAGCACAGATTGTAGCAGAGAAACTTTTGCTCTTATGTGAAGGCCTCAAAGTGGTAAGATGGAGTAAGTAAATCTTTCAGCAGTATCTCTTTAAAATGTTCATTTCTCAAAACAGAGGATCCCCTGCTTTTTCAGAGGCTCAGTGACCTGTAAGTTTCCCACCTAATTGCAGTGCCTAGGTTTGGATTGGCATTTTCATCGGATGAGCAACGGAAAGCATTAGGCACTTTGACAGATTATACTGATTTACGACTTTAAATTGCCTTCTGGGACTCCCTTTTTCCATTTACTGTATGAAAAACTGCCACCTCTTGATCTCGGGAAGAAAGAGCTATTTCAGAATTCTGTGATCTAAGTACTGTTCTTGAGAGGGATGTTCTTAGCTGTCGAGGTCCATGCCTAAAGATGGGTGGAAAGATTGCAGGCTGTGGTGCATCTGCTGGTGGGTCACTCAATGAGATGGTGTGGTCCCCTGCAGAACACATCAGAAACCTTCACTTGGATGCTCCTTTGAAGAGAAACCTTGGCTGGACCACAGCATGGTGGTTAAAAAACAACTATCAAAGTGTTTAATCCATTTTTTCCCTTCATAGTTTATTCCAGTGGGTAACCACCGTTGCTGCTCAACTTGTGCCTCAATCCTCTGTGAGTTTTTCTAGCTTAAATAATTTCCTTAATTTCTGATTTTTTATGTGTCTTAGTATCTTGCCTTAATATTTCTCTACCTCATGAGTATCTCAATAGACTGGATGTCTTCAGCTTTCTATGTCATAGACAGTAGTTGTCATTTCATTTTGTGGGGCAAACTTAATTTGGCTCTGTAGAAAAAAAATATATATTTAGTTGATTCTTGACCAGCTGATGTCCCAATGTAATTCCATTTTCTCTATATTATTAAGTGTAGCTTTGTCCTGAAAATATTGTTCTTAAATGAGTATTTATCTCTAATACACTTTCCTCTTTGAGTTGGTACTCTATGTGTGCCAACGACAAGACAGAGCATGTTCTTCCTGCTTGCCAAACTGCTTATTCATGTATTCATAGCTCATCCGGGAGGGTGGGTGATGGTGCCAAACCAGGCTGCAAAAAGCAGCAGGTGAGCAGAGTTTCACGTGGACACTGTAGGAAAACTTAGAAGAAAGGGCAGCCACGGTCATTTTACTATTGTTAAATTTTGTACCATCTTCAAAATACTTACAGGGTTTTCTTGGTTGCTGATACCTGTGCATTGCCAGAGGCTGGTGAAGAGCTGCTGTCATTACGCTGCTACAGAGGCTCAGGATGAAGGGAAGGGTATCCTGAGAGAGCAGCAGCAGCATCTTTTGTGGAATTACATCCTTCTGGAGCCTTCAACCAAACCCCATAAAGGAATAAGACCTGACACAAGAACTTGCTGTACATCAGTGCTTGCTGTTTGATAAATGAAAGGTTGCTTTGGGTAGGACTTCTACATATTTTGTTTGACCACGCCTGCTAAATAATTAATATTCTCAGTTAACCTCAGAGACAAGATGAGGAACTGCCAACTTCCACCACTGAGATGCTTTAATGAAAATTGTTCTTTGCCAGAATTTTGAAGGTCAAAACCAGCTTAAATACGTAAACATAAATTATATCAAGGTAAAGCAAAAAAACCCTTGTAATTAATCTTTTTTTAAGAAGTCACTTCCTTCCTTTGAGAATTTCGAATAGTGTCAGATAAGGTTCTTCTAAATTTCCTTCATCATCTCTCTGAAGATTCCCTGGTAATTAACTTAGTCATTTATAAATGTTATGAAATCATGCTATTGACTTATTTCTATTTGTAAAGGCATTAGGAAATTTGTGTAGTGCACCTTTTGAAAAGTAATTAATGTTCCACTCTGAAATGCCTATCGATATTTTTGTATCTCCTGTTGATTCAGAATTAATACCCCTGCCAATTTAAAGCTCACGTGCTGGTTTGTCCAGGTTTCAATTACAAAGAATGGACAGGACAGCATCATCGAGCTGATCCAGTTAAAATTATGACCTTCATGTGATGAGCTCAAGAAAAAAATACTTGTAACGCTCTGCCTAATTCGGGCTTCCTCCCTCTCTGGGGGTGACTGAAAGTGGCCCTTTCCCGTGTGATCTGGGAGGGGCTGTATAGGGTTTAACTAACTAGAAGCTTAATGATGGGAGGGGTAGGATCAGAGCAGCTCAAGTCCATGTTGTAATACCAAGGGCAGAAGCCAGCTGATTCTCTTATGATCCCACCCCGGTGCAGAATTATAAAACACTCTGGGCAAGGCCTTGGTGATGTTTTGCTGGGTTATGGGTGGTGCAGAAGTTGCTCGCATGGTCTCCCTGCTTACCTGACTGATCCCATCTCCTGTTCTGGAGGTCAGGTAGAACCTGCACCTGAAATATTTCAACTTCATGGTGCAAGATGTTGTCAGTTTTTCATCCTCTTTGGGTAAGGGATTTGCTGTCTCATCATAATCTGTCCTGTGGTGGGATCCACAAAGTACCACTTGATCTACTGCCTATGGCATCTCAGCTGGCTTTATTAGGGGGAGAAGGGCAACACCACTAGTCAAGAGGGAGATGACTGTGCCCTGCCAGCCCCCCCATGCTCCACAGGTTAGGGCATGAGCTTGTTGCAACCGACACAGTTCGGGTTATCCGTCCTCATAGGGTTTGATTTGGATCTTCAGTACTTCCTGTGGTGTGTTATCCACCACTGCGCTGTCAGCCTCTAGTGTTTGAGACTCACCTTACGTGTTTAATATTAAAGTTGATGGTGGTCAGGTGGTTGTAATGTGTGGCAGTAACAGTGGGGAAGTCTGCAACTGGGGGATAGCTGCACCAGTCAGGCCATAGAATTTGGAATATGCACCTACAGGTGAGTTTCTCCTGAGCTGGTACTTTGTGACAAGTTCCTCTTGCTCACTCCTCAGTGCACCTGCACTGCACTTTCTTCTCCATTTCTGCAAAATTTGGGATCTTTTGTTGCTGGCTAACGTTCAAACTCCTTTCTGTTCTTGAAAATAAACTGTAGTGTAGCTGTTTTAGCAGAAGGATGTCTTGGTGGCCAGTGCTGCCTCTACTCTGCCTATTAGAATTCCCTGTTTGTACTGTCGAGTACCCCAAATGTAATTGCTGGAAGAATCAGGTACAGTATAATTAAAGGGATTCATATTTGTTATTGAAGGGTTTTTCTCTTTATTAAATACTTCAGCAAAATTTCAGTAACCAGCGACCTCTTTTGCAAAGTGACTCATTGCATTTTAAAGGCTTTATAACCAAGTCATCCCTTCTTGTCACAGGCATGGAAGATGAATAGATGGCTCTTGCCTGCAATTTCCAGTCTCAGGGGAAGTCCCTTTTCACTGCCCGTGGTGATGCTCAGCTGCATCACCGCTTTTAATTGCCTCTAGGCTCCTGCAGGACTTTGTGTGTCCCCTCTGGCATGACCTACATCCTTGCAGAACCATGAATCCCTCGGCACTGGTTAGTGGAGACTGAGCTCAGGACAGAAAGTCTTGTTGCTAATCCCTAACTGTCTCCCAGTGCTGTCAGCTATATGCCAATCTCTTTCTTGTGTCCTTAAATTCATTCTGGACTTATGTTGCCTGTAGGAGGATACAAATGGATTTTATGTATTAAAGACAATGGTAGAAAATGTGAGTGCTGGCTTTGAGCATTCTGGACACCGGGTGTGTCATTACACTGAAAACCATGGAAAGATGTGGAGCACAAGTACCTTATCATATCAGAAATTCATACATCATAATATAAATGTATTTTTACCTTTAAAAGAGGGGAAAAAACAGTGAAGTAACAATTCTGGCTGTAGCCTGAATTGCGTTGCTGCTGGCCCTATCAAAGGCAAGTTTATCAATGTGTCAGATAATTCAGTTTAATTTGGAAGGTTTAGGTTAATGGAGGAATAAGATGGTGGTATTTAGGGTGAATTAATTATTCCAGTCTGTGATGGAAGGGAAACATTCATACAATATAAGATAACTTGTTCATCTTGGGCACTCTTCTCCAAGCATGTCTGTTCCACCATTCTGTAGTGCTGAAGATGTATGGACCTGCTGTTGGGAGTTTTTGCACAGGACTGAAGTTACTGGACCTGTACTGGGGAAGGCCCAACATTGCACAGGGGCATCAGTTCCTACATAGTGGTAGATAAGCCTAGAACATTCTCCTTCAGGACTTGATTATTTTATTTCATTTTTCCCTCTAGCTTCCAGTTTGAATTTACTCATAGCAGGGTATGTCTATTTGTTCTTGAGCAGATGTTGCTGTGAAGTTGTAGCAGCTTTATTTATTTATTTTCCTGAAGAGGTTTGGGTTTTTTCAAGACTTTATGAGAATTCATATCCTCTACCTTTGCAAGTCCAAACTCTTTTAAATTTCTCCTGGGAGATGTGCTCACCAATTCATCTGCTCTTATCCTAGTCAGTGTCTTGTGTACTCATCTGATCTTTCTTGATCAGCGATGCTCCATACTGCATTTTATCTGGGGTGGTAGCAGTACGTTACACAGTGACATTATCTTTCTAGAAATGCCTTTCTCTAGAAATATTCTTTGTGTTTTCCTGGCTTTGACATGCTGAGGGCTCATAATTCAGCAGTAATCAATGGCTCTGCTGAGGTTGTTATCCTTTGAGTCCCTAACATATACCAGACTTCCTATCAGTCTGTAGAAACTCGTACTCAGGCTGTCAGACTTAATCTCACCTCCATTATTCCACTTCTGAAAGTCACCTTGAGAGATCTTCCCATCTGATATTTTCTCTGCTGCTGCATCATACCGATGTTACCTTCCAGCATGATGCCATTAGTAGGTGTCTCTAGGTTCTGTGCTTAACCAGCACTCATGTGAAAACTATTTTTGTTTTTAGGTAGATTTGTGCCTATTCTAAAACTGTTTGTAACCATTTAATGAAGCCTCAGATTGTCCCAGTGGGGCAGGTAGTTTTCCTACCATTAAATGACTGATAATGGTCAGAAATAAGGAACTGGTGACTTGTTCAGCATCGTGCCTTAAATCAGAAATGAGCACTGATGACATAATCACAAGTCGTCTGCTTGGAAAGTCAAGTAATGCTGTATGCTTTTTATCAGGGCACTCTGCAAAGGCTCTTAGAAAAAGTATTCTATGTCAGTGCAAACTTGAGGCTGGGATCTGCAAAGCCATCTGGAAGATAAATTTAATAGGAACTCAGTTTTCAAAGCTCTTGGGTGGTTTCGAGAAGTGAAGCTTCAGTGTTTTAGCCACTGATATTGTGATGGATATACTTTCTTGGGCTGCCGTATGTGTAATTTTCCTGGGTACTGTTACAACACCAGGCTGAGCTTCACCATTGTTTTGATTTGTTTTTATTAAAGCTAAATAGCTCAGGTGAGCTGATAGTACATAACGCCACACTCATTTGTATTTGCTGTTTCAGTACCACTTGTCTCAAGGACTTTTGGCAAGATTCATTTGAAACTTTCCAATTCTCAAAGTGCACATGTAATATTTTGGGGAAAAAACCCCTAGATATCCATGTTTCTTCCTGATGCCTCCAATTCTGTTTGTCATTGTTGCTTAATCTTGAAGCGTGGAGTGATTAAGTAAAAATGTGGAGTGAAATCTTGTAAGTAACCAAGTTACAGGGAGTGCGTTCGTGGAAAAAAACCCAAAACAAATACTAAGCTCTGCATCTGGCTGTGTAACGTGGCACCTCCCTTGTAGTTTGGATTAGCATAAATTCTTCTGCTGCCTCAGCACCACTTTGAGTTGCTTCATTTCTCCAGAAATGAACATGCGTGTTTCCAGGGAAGTTGCTGGTTTGGGACTTGCATGCAGCTTTGCTGGTTGGTCATCCGAAGGCACCCTCCTGCCTCTGGGCCAGAGAGAAAGCACTCTGACTGTCAGCACTTGAAAGAAAAAAAATAAATTAAAAATTGTGCAAATTACCTGTTTTGGGCATTGGTTGAGACTACTCCAGTGGTGTACCAAGACTGAGAATAGCATTTATCCCTAGGTAGGATAATCTTTTGATGGCAAAAGCTCAAATTTGCAATTACATTTCTGCATCTTAGCTTTGTGTGACTGCTTCTGAGCATTTGGTCCACAGCAAATGCAAGTTTAAACCTCTTCTTTGCAAACCAATAGAAGTCAAACTACTTCAGGGGTTTGCTGTGGCATTGCACATATGGACAGTTACTCAATGCATGGTAAGAACAGGAGTCTGTTCTGCTGCTGTGGGTGAGGTGAATGCCAAGGGTTAGAGTGAGTTGTGTAATTGGAATCCCACTGGAAAAAAAGGGATTCTTTTTTCCAACATTTCACTTGAAACCAGAATCACCCCAAATTACCTTGTTTGTGGGAGTTTTTGCATTACACAGAATCACACACCCATGCTTTTTCCCAGGTCCTATGGCAACAAAAATCTAAAGAAAAGAGTGTATCTTTTGGGGTTTTTTTTTAACAAATTCCAAAGATAAAATCTATTCCAAAGCCTCAAGTCTGACAATCTTGTTGCATTCCCTAATCTCTGCATGTTCTGTGCAATTCAGCTGCAGCCCTGAGTGGCCCTCGCCGTGGGACATGGTGCAGAGCAGCACTTTATGCCTATTAAAGTCAATGGGAACCTTTCCAACGGGTAGCAAACCAAGCCTACAGAGAAGGAATCAGCCTCCTTAAGGTCGCTATAATAGCAACCGTATTGCTCAAGCTCAGAGCAGATAGAGTGAATCTGAGGTGGCCTTGAGAGGGAGATCCTTCTGAGATTTCCTAGTATGGTGTGTTTACATTGCTGTGCATTGTAAAGAGGATTTCTTAGGAAGAGCTTTTAATCTTCTGCGATGTGGTGTGCAAACACTGTTCTGACATCAATCATGCTAACGACGCGTTTGTACACAGAATAACAGGTCACCTTTTAAATATGGGAATCACAAATGCACATTGACAGAAAAATGTATTTAAGCAGTTTCAAGTTTGTACTGTAACAAGTGAACCAGCCGTTGTGTTCCACAGAGCTGCACGCTGTAAATGCCTTACAGAAGAAACAAACCCTAAAGTGAATCCCAGTAAATAGAAAAGGAAGTGTTCCCATCTCTCAAAACATTCCATACAATAATCGTTCCTTCTTTTTAAAATTCAGCAAATTTAAATCCAAATGAGAAGAAGTTTGAGACATAAGCTTTCGTGGTAAGGTACAATTCAGCATGTAATCTTCTGCAGGTGGCTGTCATTCATTTATTATTTGTATTTTCATATTGCTTAGCAACCCTAGGCCTGGACCAGGACCTTGCTGCTGTAAGTGCTCTGCTAACATCGACAGAACGGATGGTTGCTGCCTCGGAGAATGGACTGTTTGGTATTGAAGCCAAAAGTAAACTAATGATTTCTCATTCTGTCCTCTCTGAATGGGAAAAAATGAAGGTTAACTGATACTTAGTTATGGGATTATCAGTGTATCTCTTGAATTACTGAATCAACACAAATACTGTCAAGCATTCAGGCTCAAATGGGTGTAGTTTGTTCCAGATTTCATGCCCTGATGGTTAAAAGGAGGAACGGAGCCTCTAAGGGTGGGGTGCAGGACAGGCCCCTCCTCTCTGAGTAACCGTTTGCTGACAGGTTGCTCATTTAAGCAAATACCTGCTCGTGCTTTGTGTGCCCCTGCCATTGAAGAGTAACAGCCTGCCCAAGTAAGTACCTTCTCTGCAAGAGGCACAGCACACGATGCACACTATGCTGTGTACATTTACTCAAGAAGCCATGTAAGTCAACGTTTGTGAAGCTGTACCCAAGTCCTTGTTTAACCTCCTCAGTAGAAATTTCCTGCTTTTTCAAGGGAAGTAGGATTTGTAGAAAGCAATAATGCCTTCTTTGAGAGCTGGAAAGGTGGAAAAAGTAGACAAACTTTTGGTTTCAAAGTCCTTTCATCAGCAAATTCCAAGCTAAGTGCAGCTCGGAGACAGCCACGCTTAAGCACTTGGGAGTAGAGATTGATGCTGTGGGAGTGACTGAACATTGGCAGCTTCTACTTGTCAATCATGACCAAGTTCTTAAATTATGAGATCCATATCTCTGCTTCAAACCCCAACTCTTGCCCCTGCAGCAGCTCTGCCCCCAGCAGGCATCTTGGCCCCATTGCCATACTGCAGCTGTGGGTAGGATGCAGTGCACGACTGCTTGAGATAACAGCTGTGACTGTCTTGCACTAGAAGAGGGTTTGGACACCAGGCTGGTAAGAATTGAACCTTCAGCACTGTTAAAATGCCCCCGGGGGTGGGGGGGGGAGGCTCCAGAACGTTGCTGCTTCCAACACTAGGGTGTGTTTAGCTCAGAAGTGGTGAGAATAAGTTGCTGGTCCATGATACTGCCCAGATGCCACGTGGGACCAGACCACAGCCAAGCACCTTGGGACAGCTATCTTGGGACACCAGTGGTTTGCACATGTGGCTTATTTTAATAGCAGACTCTCGTGCACACAGGTCATGTGGGGGAAACCACATAAAATGCTTTTGTATCAAGAGGTTAAAAACAACTTATGTTAATTCTGGATTCCAGCCAAAGTTAGCCAGCTGTTTGGCTGAGACTGGGAGCTAACACACCAAAAAAAGACACAGGCGCAATTAAAATGTCACTCTCTGAGAGAGAGAGAGAGAGAGAGAGAGGTGGCCATCAATGAAACTAAAGTGCATCGGGCTTGACCACAGCAAATGGCATGGGGGAGGGTGGCCCATGGGTGAGTGCTGTGGGCACATGTTCAGGTAACTCCCTGAGTGCCCTGGGAGATGAGATGGCCCTTCCCACAATGTAGCAGTGGGTACAGGGATGCTCGTGGTAACAAAGGACTCTGTAGGCTATAGTCACTGGGATTGTGGCTGCAGTATCACTAAATGAACTCAACAGGGGTGATTAAGGATCACAAATACCTGATGTAGAATTTACCTTTGGGGGGGAGGTGTGTGGCAGGTGGCAAATATTTTTTTTTTTTTTTTTTTTTTTTTAAATGGTCAAGGTATTATTGTTCCCAGAGCCAAAGCTTCTATACCTTATTTGACCATCTGTGAGTACTGACTCACTAGTCTGTAACTGCCCTTTTGCAGACAGCCATTCGTAATTTCTGAATAGTGTCCTATTCACAGGTCAGTTATTGTTCTGTAAATGCCAAATATTTGGATTCTGAGTGCCCGTACTTCTAGCTTGAGTTCTCTCCAGTTTACTATCCCACACAAAGGGATGAGCAAACTTACTCCTCTCTACCCAAACATGAAGCAATCCATATGAACGCCCTTAACTTTCCCAGCAGGAACATGGAAGTCAGTGAAATAGCCAGTTTGGACCAGTCAAGACTCCTCTGTCACTAACAGTTCTGCTGACAGCTTTCCAGTGCCCAGCTGCCTCCGTGGTTGTTTTCACAGCAGCTGGGACACATACGAATGCTTTGTTAATAAAGTGACACCTTTTCAACCTTGAAGTCGTTGCCAGTGGACGTGTCGTGGGCTGGTTAAAAATCAAAAATGCCTCTGTTTGTCCAAGTGTGTTCTACCTGACACAAGGCATTTGGCTGGAATCCAAGTGAAATGCTGTCACACGTGAGCCAGGCTGAAAAGTCTAAGGGAGAAAAGTCTGAGGTCAGTTTAGGGGGTAAAAAACCAAGAAATATTTCATTTGCTCTCTTTATAGGTCTACAGCTCACCAGTGATAGGGATGTAAAACAGTGGGTATCAATCTTTTCCCTACCAAAAAAGAAGCGTAGGTTGTGAAAAATAATTTGCCTTTTAAAGGATCTGGAGGTGTGAAAACTGAAGTACTCCACATAGGAGTAGAGCTGAACAAAAGGTAGGAAGGCATTTTTCATGGATGCCTGATGAACTCTGATTCTTTGTGGCCTCATCACATATGTTCCATGAGAATAGCAGGGTGATTTTAAGTTCCAAATCCAGTTTGGCTGTGAACTGAGGCAAAAAAAAAAATGTTGCATGCATCCTTCCAAAAGAGGGGGAAAAAAAATCTTACTATAATCTTCCTGTTAAATAATCTAAACCTGATGTTTATTCCTTGCTTGTGTCCTCATAGCTCACAAAACCCTTTCGGAGAACTTCCCTTCCTTGCATCAGGGACATGAAAATGGAGATGCTGATGTGTGGCAAAGGTTTCTTATTGCCTTGGTTGCTTTCAGAACTATGAATCTTAACCCTCCTTCCTTCCAGTGCAGTTTTCTGTCTAGTGGAAAAAAATCTGATCTATTATATGCACAGCTTGTGTTGGTACTTTTCTCTTTCAGAGACTTTCGTTCATCTTGAAAATGCTTCTTCTCACTTGCTGCCTAGAGGACCATCCCATCTGCCTTTTGCCTTTCAACAGGTTGTTGCACGAGCTGTCTTCATTTGGAGGTCGTTCGTCTGGACTTCTGTCCTTCCTGTATCACTGAAATTTCTTCTGTACTTGGTCTCTTCTGGTTTTCCTTCTCCCTTTGTTTCTTTGGCTTATTTCCTGCTGGATCCATCACCTTA
The DNA here is from genome assembly GCA_024605025.1 of Megaceryle maxima. NCBI lineage: Eukaryota > Metazoa > Chordata > Aves > Coraciiformes > Cerylidae > Megaceryle > Megaceryle maxima. The sequence goes on along the minus strand of JANHGN010019596.1, from coordinate 5,190 downwards.
CCTTGCTGGAGTGTTGTAGGGGACTCCAGAGGTCTCCCTCATTTTCTTCAGTCTGTCTCCTTAGGTAAATTAAATTGCTATCTTTTTGGGTTCCAACTTGTACTCATTTCTGACACACGTCACTTTCTGTCGAAAAGAAATTATAAGTTGACCACAGTAACTCCATAGGCAGTTGGCTGTCAAACTAGAGGTTGATTAAAAGTGACAAAGGAGAGAACTGAGGGTTTTAGAGGACAAGACTAGTGAATGTCACTGGGTTGTGGGCATACTGCAGGGAGGTCTTAAGAGATATAGGACAGGGATATGAGCTGTTGACTTGGAGTGGAGTAGCAAGAAAAGGAGCTGGAGATGCTGGGTGAGGAAAAGTTATCAGGAAGACATTGTACATTTGGGATCTTATCGATGTTTACAAATGTCCTAAGGGTGGGGCTGGTCTCTTGTCAGTGGTGCCCTGGGATAGGACAAGAGGTGATGGTAGCAAGGGGAAACACAGAAAGCTCCACCTCAAGATGAGGAGAAACTTCATCACTGTGAGAGTGAGAGAGCCTGGCCCAGGCTGCCCAGAGAGGTTGTGGAGTCTCCTGCTCTGGAGACTTTCCAGACCCACCTGGCTCTGTTCCTGTGTGGGCTGCCCTGGGTGACCCTGCTCTGGCAGGGGGGTTGGATCGATGATCTCCAGAGGTCCCTTCCAACCCCTACCATTCTATGATTCAGGAAGAACCTGGACTGGGGTAGAGGGCTTGCAAAAAGAACTGTTTTGGACAGCAGGTGGAAGGTATGAGACCTGAATTGCTGGAAATGAGACTTTGTCAGTTGTGCTGCTTTGGAACAACCTGTTACAGCTGTGGGATTAATGAAGAAAGGAGCATCTGCAGGGACCAGACCCAGATTTACAAAGGCAGGTCGGGGCTGGTGAGGGCAGAAAGGCAGGCAGAACTGTGTCTGTGAATCCTTTGGTTGAGGTCCGTAGATACTGGGGCTCACTGGTGGACAGTGATGGAAACTGTGAGGATAACACTGCCCTGCAAAGGAGGGTGGGGCAAGAAAAGCATAACAAGGAGAGTCAGTCACAGAAAGACCCAAAGGAAGGGCAGGAAAACTCACTGAGTATCTCTGTGCAGCAGAACAAGGATCTGGGCTCAGCAGCAGAGCTTTTAGAGGATCAGAAAACAAAAGCGGTTCCTCTCTCCTTGCAGCAGCACAACCTCTTCTGCCATTGTGCCAGTGGCAGGAGGGAATTGCCCTCCCCATGCCTGGCCCCTCTCACCCAGCACAGATGCTTCATGTATTTCCCAGTGGCTCTTCTCGCCTCAGACAGAGACTCTGCCACTGTTTTCAAGAGGGTGTTAATGCACGTTACTCACTGAGCTGGAAGGAGGGAGAAGGATTTGTTTGGGGTTTTTTTCTCAGTACTGATGCTTTAGGAGGAGAGGATCTAAATCTTAAAATGTTTCTAAGGTTGTAAATGAAACAGCCTGACTACTCCTTTGTTTGCAGTAGGTTAAAAAAAAAGAATTATGAAATCAAGCAGCATCCTGCTAATTTCTTTCTAAGTATTAGGGATGATCATACAGTTTTAAGGCTAGAAAGAATCACTGCCTGTCTTCATAAGCTCACACTCTGATTTCCAGTCTGCCTACTGCTCTGTCTGAGCTACAGCAGCTCCTTTTGGGTATAGTCCTCTCGCTCCTGCCTGCCCAGCCAGGATGGTGGCACAGTGGTCTCTGACCTCTGGGGATGCTGTGGTTTTCCACTTCTTATGTTCTTCTGCTTTGCTATAAATTGCAAGTAATATGTACACAGCTGCTACGTGAAAACCTTGCGTTTGGAGAACTGGAGCATTAAAGCCACATGTTGGTTTACACCTGCAGTGGAGAGGAAATTAATACATTACTTTTCTACCTTACCTGAAAAGATAAGTTAAAGCAAATCTCAGGATCTTTAATAGTATTATTATTTTAATTGTTAGAAATTAAAGCACTAGCCCCAGATTTAGCTATTTTTTGTTTTCCCAACTACCATCCATTCTGCCCCAAACTTTCCACTGTTACATTTTTAGATTAGTAACATCCTCTGGAGTTGTCAATTATAGCAATCTGTGGAGGTTTCTCTTTTTCTGCAGGTCTGGATTTGCAAGAGACAGACACTTCTGCCTTTGTTTGTCTGAAAATATGACTGAAATCAGAAGCTGATCAGTCTAATGTCATCCGGCAGTGGGCACGTGGGATTTTCCAGCACAGAAACCAGTGCACTCTTCAAAGTTGCTGCACCAGCCCCTGCATTTTTTTGCCTTAAATTAGGGCTTCCAAATTTCAAAAGAAACTCACAGAAGTTGGGAAATTCCTCCCAGAGAGGTGAGGTGCTACCAGGCTGCCCAGCTTTGCCTCTCTGCAGGGCAGCAGCTCTCAGCTGGATCCTGAACAGGGAGGGAGCTACAGCATGGGCTGCTCTTTGGCTCCAGCTGGTCCCGTCTCCCAGGGTATTATTTTTTACACCTGTGCTGCAGGTTGTTGCAGATTTGCCTGAGGTGGGGCTGAGGGGCTCCCACCTTACCAGCTGTGGGAGTGGAGATGACTTTTCCACCGACACAGTGCTGGCTGCTGGGTCATTTTTCCCAGGCATAGAGCTGAGATGACACTCCTCCTGTCTTGCCCGGTGCTGTAGGAATGGCTGTCCCCTTGCCTACTGCTTGGAGAACACAAGGGTCAGTAAAACTGCTAAACTATGATTTTTATTTTTTATTTTGTAGTGCTCTGTCTCTCCCAATATTCTAGGATGTTACTTCTTATAGAACCAGAATTTTTTTTTAATATGCCTTTATCTTAGTGTTGTCCCTTTAGATAAGGCCTTTTAAATTCGGTGATAACTTGGATGGTGGATGGAGGGAGCGTAGCTGAAATGGGCTCAGTTTGGTTTGCTCAGACTATAAACAATGTGCAGGGGAAAATGTTTTTGCCTTTCATTCTCTGTATAGCCTTTTGATATTAGTAGCTGACAGATTTCCACTTCTTAGCATTTGTTATCTGCTTTGTATATGCCATTTGTTATCTCTTTTGTATATGACAAGAGTGTAAGGCTTTTGTTGTACATCTTTTTAATAAAAAAAAAAAAAGCCACAATGTTTGACAGCTAAAACGGATATTACTTTTCCAATGGAGCACACAGCCTTCTTTTGATAGCCTAAACCCTCGATAAAGTGTGTTGTGAGGCACTGTATTTAGAAAGCATTTAAATGTTTGAGGGTGGGCCTGTTTTCTTTACACCAGACTAACTAGCATTTTGCTCTTGGTGAAGTAGCAACAAGCAGCTATAATTATAGATGGTGCTGAGATGTGACATTCAGCATTGCTTGGATTTGGTGTCTGGTTTTGTTCTGCCAGAGAGATCGGTGGGCAAATCAGCAGCAAGAGGTGGAAGCGCTTGGCTGCACGGTGGCTGATTGTGATAGTTCCTCATCAGGTGTAGCTACAGTCAGAACAGAGCCCCAGCCTTTGTCTGGGGTCCTGGTGTGCTAGGCACTGAGAAAATCCCTGCCGACAGAGCTGCTGTTGCTGCAGAGGTTTTGCAATCTGCGTGTGAGGTATGGCACAACAGGCAGAAGGAGGAAGCTTCTCCACCAGGAAGCCACAGGACAGGGTTGTCTTCTAATCAAAGCCACCAGCAGTGTTTTCTGCGCTCTGGCAGCCAAACTGCTGGCAATGTTTTTAGAAGTCTCCCGAGAGCTTTGAAAGGCTTTGAAAGGGAAGGCACGACCCTGACGTTTGATGCTGTAGGGAAGGGCAAACCAAAGCAGTGTGCTACTGTATGCTGAACTCTCGTGAACTTGTCTTTCTCACTCTGATGTTTGTCTTAGAGGCCCTGGGCTAGAATATCTCTGTGACATTTCACCTCTTGGCCCCGAGCCCATCGTGGTGCCAGAGCAGCAGTGGCTAACCTTGCATCACTGTGCCTTGTTATGAATGACTGGAGAAGGTGCCGTTCTGTATCTGCTTCTGCCAGGAGGCACTCCCCAGAAAAACCCACGCCAACACCCTATATCTAATAAACACCAAGCCTGTGTGAATTCTCAGAGCCTTTGGTATGCTGATATTACAGTAAGATCTGGCACTGCTCGTGACCCATTTAGAGTCTGAAAATATTTTCAGTGGGGTTTTTTTCCTTGTGGAGAGGTCTGCACTTGCTCCTGTGTTGTCCACTTTTCAAGCCCATGTGGATTTAAAAAAGAAAAATCAAAATGACACCAAGAAAAAAGAAAAAAGAAAAAAACCAAACCCACCACAACCCACAAATAAAAACAAACCCCAAACTTCTGTATACCTGTGGCACGTGCCCTCCCAGAAATACCCAAGTCAGTAGGATTTTTACACTGGCTGTTTTTTGCCTGTCTATTTTGCCTTTCTGAGGGATATTCCCTGTTCTCACACTCCCTGTCCTTAGCAGTCAAAGTGAACCTAATGCACATCTGTCTTAGTGCACCTTCCTCTCTCTGTTTCGGCGCTGATGATCTGGAGATTACACGTGAAAATGCCTTTCTGTTACAGAAGGAAAATAATGAACAGGAAGGAAATAACGAACTTAAAAGGAAAAGTGCCGAAGCCTCTCAGAGTGAAAGTTTTTCCAGCAGTGTAGCATAGATTGAACCTCGGTGACAGGAACAAACTGTCAGTAGGAGAGCTAGGAAGTGTTCTTCCTTTGTAAATAAATTGCCGAAACTCCTCTCTGCAATGTGTTTATGCCCTCTGAGGGAGATAGGCATCTGCTCACGTCACCCTTGGCGCTAATCAGGAAATCTGAATCTGCTTCTCAGCTCTGCTCTCACCACGCTCCCCCTCCTGCTTCTGTTTGGCTCCTCTTTTCACCTCCGCTGCCTGGCTTGGGAGGGTTTGAAGGGAGAAGTGGGGTGAAGCTTGGTGTGGTGCAAGATGCTCGCTGAGCAGCTGAAGTGTTTCATCGGGGTTTGTTGCTGGAGCTCTATTTGCAGGGCAGTGTGGGATGCCAGCCCCTGTGGCAGCAGTGGGGCTGCCTGTGCCTCAGAGAGGTCTGGTTGAGCTGATGGGAGATGAGTCACAGAACGTTACGGGTTGGAAGGTACTCCAAAGATCATTGAGTCCAACCCCTGCCAGAGCAGGGCAGAACTAGAGCAGATCACACAGAAATGCATCCAGACAGGTCTTGAAAGTCTCCAGAGAA
>JANHGN010019595.1:0-40747 GCA_024605025.1 Megaceryle maxima | reverse complement strand
CTCTGAGCAACCTGTTCCAGTGTCTCACCACCCTCATGGTGAAGAAATTCTTCCTAATGTCTAACCTGAATCGACCTAAACATCCTCCATAATCATGTTCTACAAAGCAGGAGGAAGTGCAGGGTGTTATATAGTGGATGGTTAAGACAAAGGATAAGCAGGTGAGGAAGAAGAGCTGTGACTCCATGGCAGACACCTCTTGTGCAAATGTGAGATTTGACAGGTCTGTGATTTCCTTCATCTAAAATAAAAAGAACACATCATCTTTTTAGGAGGACAAGAGCTTAGGACCCTTAATCTTAATGACAGTCATCCTAATAACATCCTAAAAGTAATCCTAATAACAACTCACAATAACTGAAAGGTCAAATGTTTGCTACTATGTCTAGCTAAGGCAATTCACTTACAGTTTTAATTAATCATATCCAACTGCCTTGAACACTGTCCTTTGGGGTCTCTTCAGTATGTCTCAGAAGGTGTTCACTGGGCCTCCCCATCCTAACCTGCAGGGAAGGAATTTGTGATAGTCATCACCGAATCAAATGTGCAGACATCAACATAATGAGACAGTCTGAGCTGCCTAAATTTGATTATACTGCTCATGTATTTGCAGCTATGAACACTGTGGACGCTAGTTCTTAGTTTCTCAGACCGCTTGTCAAGCAGGAGACACTCATAATGAGGCAAACAAAGAGGGGAAAACAGGTTAAGAGGCTTCCTTGATGGAAAACATCTGATCAGATTTCTCCAGTATCAAAAGCATTATACAAACAGATCTTTCCATATTCATCTCATCAATAATTTACAATAAAATTAGCATATACTTAAAATCTACACACAGATGGACTAGAAAGCTTCCATGAAGCATTACACAATCAAGAGGGCAAGTGGATATTAAATGCAAGAGATCAGGGAGCAAGAGCAGGAGCTGCAGCCAGTACAGACAGAAGGGTTTAATAACCGACTCATACTGACATTGACTGAAGCTTCAGCTAGCAGCAGAGAGCAGCATGAAGCCACCATTGAATGGAACTTGCTTTCCAATGTTCAACTAAGGAGATAGCTGACAGGACTGAAATGGGCTCTGTCACACTTGAGGGACCAGCTTTATTCTCTCACTGATGCTATAAATATTCCCTTGGTTTAACTGTTTTCTAGCAATAAGTGCACAGACATGTCAGGAGAGACATACTGCCTTTTTTAGCAGGATTTCAAAATTGCAGTCTCAATGACTCACTTTTAGCAGGGCATGTAAGTGCCAATCCAGATTGGAAAATTATGGTTTTAAATGGCCTCCTTTGAAGCCCCATGCACATCTTGACAAGTAGAGGAGAATTATGGTATTTACCATTGTGCCAAAATGCATGGTTGCCTGGAAATAGGTATACTAACATTTTTGCTTTATAGTGTATTGTTAGAAATTGAAAAATATTACCAAGTGCTCAGCTAGCCTTATGCACTGTGAAATGGACTGTGCTTTGTTCTGTTTTCTTATGCATAGTAGGCTAACAGCTCCCCAGGCAAAGCACAGAGATGTTCAGTACTACATTTGACATTCTCACCTACTTAGTACATTTGAACATAGATTGATTTTACTGAGCCTGCTACAACTATCCAAAATTATAGTATAGGTCATGTAGATTTCTATAGTGACAAATTTAAAAATAACACTGTTCTAAGAACTGTATGAAGAAAAAGAAGTCAGTTGTGAAACTTTCTGGCCCACAACAAAATGGGTTCTGATATCCAAATCAGTGTGTATGAGCTGGAGCTGTCTGAGGAAGTACTTCCGGAGTTTTCAACAACTTCACTGTTTCATCAGAACTTGCATATGAAAGCATCCCATAAAAAGTACACGTCTTAATGTAATCCAACACACTTTCAAGCACTTCATTTTCACAATCTGAAGTCCTAATAATCAAGTTGCAGGTGAAAATAAAATCCCCATCAGAAATAATTCTGATTTTCTGAACTTTCCTTTAACTAGCTTTCTTTGCACCATATACAGTGTGGTTTTCTTGTCATGCAGTTGCAATGGCAGAAGGCCATGTTGTTCAACTGATAAAGCTACTAAGTACCAGATGCACAAAAAGGCTAGGGCGTCTACATTTTACTTGTCTCTGTATTTACCATCCAACTCTGAAGCCAAGATACATAAAACTGCTGACGGCTTCCTTCTCCAGCTAGCATGTAAATGCTCAAATCCCTCAAGGGATACAAGTGTAGATGTGAGTGTTGCTCAAGTATCTAGAGTATTTCAGGCCATGCACACAGATACTTAACATCACTTGGTAATCAAGTGGCAAGCCCTGCTCACTCCCACCAGTTGGTGGGTGATCCAGGTGGTGGTCTATCAACATGTCTAAAGGAAGAGTGTTACTCCTGCCTTTTGAAGCACGTCTAACAGAGGAACTACTGCTCCCCTTTTCATACCACACATTCAAAGCCATCTTTTGCTAGATGGCATTCAACTGACCTCTCAAAATACTGTTCTTATCACAAGTGTTTGGCTGTTTTATGGTGCAGGAGTCTTTACCATCTTGATGGATGAGTCTGCTTCACTTTGCATAGAAAATTAAAAGCTAATTGGGTGAAGGAAAGTAACCTGACTCTGTCACCTAGTGGTCAGGATTCTCCCCAGGGAGTTTGCAGTCGATAGAAGTGACTACAAATTTTGCAATGAAAAGTTAAAATAACTAGTGAAATCAACATTGGTGAAGGGATGGTGTTCCAGAACTTTCAGTGGGGGAATCACTGAATCCAAAGCATAGACCCCAAATCTTTAATTATTTCACAAAAGACAGAATGACAGGGTATAAAAGAAGTACCATCCCTTATCCTCAGATCAGGGCAGTTTCATCGAGAAAGATGGGTTAAATCCCATCCATCAGAGAAGAACTATATGCCCCAGTGTCTCTGTGTGCTGATCCTAGACTTTGAGCTGCTGTGATAAAGCATCATTCCTTAAACAAAAAGGACCAATGCAAATCCAGGTTTAAGTAAAATGCATACTGCAAGTTAAAAAGTAGCTGAAACGTAATAGATCTCACATTTTTATAATATACTGATTTGTATTCTAGCACTTGTACCCAGGGGCGTTGGGAGCCTCTGAGTTTTGCTAGCTTGCCATCCAGCAACCATTTTACAGGTGAAAAGGACACCTGGAGAGTCACTGTACTGTACTGTTTAGACAACCATTTTCTGCTTGTTTTCTTTCACAGACAGAAATCTCTGAGTCATCAGCATCATTATTGCCTCCTTTTTGCTTACCTAGCCTCATTAAAAGGATTAAACTGATCAGCAAGGGGCCAAAATTTAACCAGTGCATACTTTACAAAGTTTCACCAGTTTCTTCCATCTCAACTGATATTTTTGCCACATGAAGAAATATGTGGTCTGATCTTCCTTACATAGGACTTATATTCCTCAAGAGGTAGTATTTATTATTTGCTGTCTCAAATACAAAGTGTGCACATTTTAATCCTTCTCATCAGCCTAACATCTCTATCTATAGTAAGTCTAAGATGCTTACCATTCTATTGGCTAAGTAACTGCCCCATACATTGCAGAGAACATTAAATGTTCCTTAAATCCCATTACAGCTGGTGGAAGATGAGTCACTGATTGGCAACTAAAATAACCATGGCATTGAAGTTCTTTTCAGTGACTATTTCACAAAGCCTGTGGAAAAAGAGTCTATTGGAAAAATCCATCTTTTTCCAAAACAAGATAATAACAGTGGCTGAGATTAATGATCTAAAGATCACAAAGCATACATATGTTTATACATAAATAAGATGCAAACATCTCTGAAATGCAAAGAAAGCTATTTTGAAAAGCTGTCATATAGTACAGAGCAATACTAGAAGTCGAAAGAGTCTATTCTTATGCAGCAGAAGGATAGATTTGTTCAGAGAACACTAGAGGTAATGCCCATTCTATCTCAACAATAAAACTAATGCAACAGCTATGGAAAATGACAATCCTTCCCTTCAGTAAGGAATTTAGCCTAATTCTCTTTCCCATCCTGCTAGGGCAGGTGTTTGGTGCTGACCCAGAAGAGGGACTATCACCTATTGCCCTGAAAAGCACTTTTTCATTTCAGAAGAAAATTTCCGTGCTAGTTTGCTATATGTGCCAGCACTCTACCTGGCCTGGCAAGCTACCCATAAGCAACTTGTAAGTCTGATGTGATAATGGTGTTTTCTAGTGGAAGATAGCAAGGGAAAATTCTTTATCTGCGGGTTTGACTAAGCTGATACTTGCATCTCTCAGTGAATGCTGAAGTCCTTATTCCTCTCGTCTCAATGGGGTCTCTGCCAGAGAGGTATCAAGGCATAAAGATGCAGCTTTCAGGATTTCTGCTCTCTAAACAGCATCTTAAAATTCTACATCTATTGTTAAAGAAAAAATCATGAATAAGATGTGGCACAAAGTAACAGGACAGGCCTTAGATCTTCTGTTTATTGCATTACTTTTAGTGAACTTCCTTGCATGGGATTTAAGATGAGGCTTTCTACAGCAGCAGCAAATGTTTTGATTTCTAATTAAAAAAATAATGTTGATTATTCAGGCCAATGGATCCACAGCAACCGTGACATTACTTGTGACAAGTGATGGGAACACTGGATATTTTTCATTAGAGATAGTAAATAGGAAGACAGCTAAAAAATGGAGCCAGCACTGGAAGAGATTAATGAGAAACTAAATGATTTACAAGTACCATGTCCTCATTTGACTGGGAATTAGATAAATTAACAAGAAAAAAAAATAAAAATCAATGCTCTAATGAAGCTGAAGAACAACTCCACAAACATTTTAGTTGGAGGCTAAGGGAGGAAAAGAGTGGAGGGAGAAATAAAGTGAAGAAACAAATGACAGCCTATATTTAAATGTGCTTAGCAACCCAATGGAAATGGTAACAATTCAAGCAGAAGCCCTTAATATTGTTTACTAAGGGTGACAGGCAGGGAAGGAGAAACTGTTGTATAGTAAATTTCATCTAAGGTAGCTGATACAACTGTTAAAAAGAGGATGCCTCATACGTGACAAAGTCTTGTAGGAGAACTGAGACATGCTACCCAAAATGCTAGCAGAAGTTTAATTTTAAATGTAATTGGCTGGATGGAGAAGAGTTGTAAGTGCTGGAGATAGAGGGACAATTAGCCTATATTAAGGAACACACTTTTGGGGATCTTCAAGGATCATTCCTCTAACAACAAAAAAAATGCAGAAGCCATATATTTTTTCCTACTTTAGCAAACTTCCATAGCCACAAAATGAAAAGTATTGATTCTGCACCAGAGATAAAGTTGTGTATGAAAATGAATACTTTTTGGAACCTGCAAAAAGTTACGGCATAGCAGCATTTTAACAAAGGGAATAGCACACCTGGTTTTCAATACTTATCATCACCAGATCCATTTCTCAGGCACTGAATTCTTATTCTTGTCTCAGCCAGAAAAGAGGCTACAGCTAAAGCAGAGAATGGATGACCAGCCATTTACAAATTAATGGTTGTCAATCCAAGCTGGTTTTTATGACAGAATTTTACTGAACCTGGAGCTGAGGGCTCCTCAAAACTTGGTTTATCTTAATAATTTTAATAGGTCCACTTCTTGTTTGTTTACTAAGTTCAGGCTCCTTGAAAACTAGAAAAATTATTCACAAAAGATTTTTACAGGCCAGATCTGTCACCCATGCAATCCACTAAAGTGATTCAGATATATCTCTTTAATTAAAAGTCTATCAGATTTTACAGCAGTTTTACCTTTGGTGGGAGTTTGCAGATGAAATATCTGTGTCTGCATAATACACTCTAAACTACTGTTTAATCTGCTTAAAGCTTCTTCCTCTAGCACTTAATAGGACACATCATAATTAATATTTGTATTATTAAAAACATATTCTTCTGAAACTCTTCCCAGTCATAAAAGAAAAACAAAAATATCAAATTTTTCTGGTTCAGCCACCAAACCAAGAAATCACAGAATGTTAGGGATTGGAAGGGACCTCAAAAAATCATCTAGTCAAATCCCCCTGACCGAGCGGGATCACCTAGATCAGGTCAAATGGAAAAAAATATTTTGACTCAACATTAAACTACTTGTTCTCAATATGAAAATTGTATTTAATATAGAGCATATTCAAATATATGTTTGATGAGAGAGGGACAGGGACAATTGCTCTGAATGGTTTCAGGTCTTGTAAAGGAAGTTATCTGGCCTCTCTTATCTGCTGCAATAAATGTTCCTGTATTACTGTGCAGTAAAAATGTTACATTAGGAGGAGTCAACACAAGACATCCTACAGATGAGGAACAAGGTCTGTTCCAAAATGTGAGAACCACTGTTCTGATTTAGGTTCAACCTGGATTTAAAACTTCCTCATCTAAAGCCCAAGAAGGAACCACTAGAATATGGACTATTAATTGAGAAAGGAAAGGTATCATCCTGTTCTTTATTGTTGCAAGTGGTATCTAAGTTCCTTTCTGAATGAAATTTCTAATGCTGAAATACTTATGCTGGGAAAATACAAGAACTATTGTCATCAATGATTCCATCTATTATTTCTAGTTTTGTTTCTTTGTTTCAGCCAACATCATTTGCTGAATTAATCTCAAATTCAATAACTGTTCTTACCAACCAAATATGGCCTATTTATTATTAAAGGAAGATAGGAAGCAAGCAAGATGCAATTCTGCTCTGTATGTGTAAAAAAAGTTAAGGAATATCACAGGGACCATGAGATGAGCTGTCCCTTCAGTGTGCAATATAGCAAATTTTAACAACATAGTTAGAACTACTGGAGAATGAAATTCATCACCGTGTGGAAAATTGCACTTGAACTTTCAAAACTAGGCTTAAAGTGAGACATGAACAGTTGTCTATAGCTTTTCCTGGCTCTTGAATGGGTCTGAATTTCCTCCCAAGAGGTTAGGATAAATATGAATACTCTTCTGAAAAATGGCAGGAAGGCCACGGGCAAGTAGAAAAATATTTGTTTTAATGAAGACTTCAAAACAGAGGGGTGTTATGAATTCCTCTGAAGCCTGCCCATTTGCAGAAATGCCCTTGTGTGCAGGTACTTTCTGGTAAGTGTATTCATGTTGTGCCTCTTCACTGCTTGGTAGGCACAGCCATAAAAACTGTGTGGGATTTTTTGTATTTACTCCTCAGCATTTATCTTTCAATTGCATTTGACCGCTTAGATGGAAAAGAGCAGAAAAATACTATCCAAGAAGTAGCATGTGCACAGGGTTACCTGTGCTACTTCAAGCAAATATGGTTCAAGAGAGATTCTTAATTTGCTTTAATTTGAAAAGGTATGCTAACCTTGATGGACATATAACCATAATAATGCTTTCTAATCCTCTAGATCTTCCAAAAGTAAGATCCAGTTTTTGATCCAATAGGGATGAAAGGACATTGCTTTCAGAGATTAAAATGTGAAAATAGTGTCTCCACAGAGAAGCACAGAATAATATTTTTCCAACACGACATCAAGTGCCCATTGAAATCCAGTTTTGCTAGGCACTGAGTAATCTGATGAGAGCTGAAGTTGTCTCTCTGCTTTGCACAAAGCTTCTCAGTCTATAGCAGCAGGATCAAATAGAAGAGAAAACAATATGAAGCTGATAAGAGAAAAGGAAGGAATACATTACCCTTATGTTCTGCCTTAAAGATATTTGCTATCCATGTTGATAATTTGCAATGAAATTAAATCTATTCTACAATGTTGTATTCTCAAAACAAACACATACTGATTTGTTATCTTCATATAAACAGTTTATGCCTATCTAGCAGAATCAGTGTTGTAAAAGAAGCAACTTCCAAGGCACAAGAACTTGTTGTGTTCTTCTTAGATCTCTCTGAATGTACACAATCATCTAAACTGTCAGTCTCAGTAGGCAGGCAATGAAGGAGCACTAAAGGCACTGCTCCACTGCTAAGGAAATTACTTATCTCTGTGTGCAAGAACAGCAGTACTTCTTCACCTCTCTCTCAAAAAGGACACCCCACCCGCCAGGACACACCAGGTAGCAAGCAAACTACTCCAGCACAAACCACCACCAAGTGGGCACTTACCAGCAGAATGCAGAGCACATAAAGTGTTTGTGGGACTGTGGGCGGAACAAAATGCCTGCAAGAAAACACTAATGTATTTGAAAAGGAGGCAGGAAAAGAAAGGAGGGAAAGGATAAGATCATCTATGAAGTCAGAAGCACAAGAGAAGAGACATATGAGGTACCTTTGAGATTCTTTCTACCAAATTCAGTGAGACCAAACTGTTTTACTGGTCCTTTTAAAGATAAATTGAAATAACTTTGAAGCTGTGAGATGAGCCTCAACATTAAATCACTCTGAGAGGCTACTAAACTCTAAAATGAGGAAAATGTGATTCTGAATGAAAGAAAAGCTTCTGCCATTGACACACTGAATGAGCCATCCTTACTCTCCACTGGCCCTGAGACAAGTGGCAGAGATGCTGGCAGATTCAGAGGAGTCCCAGCAATGCACAACATACTCCTGAGACTTCTTATCCTGAGGATGACTCAGGACTAATCTCTGAACTACTGGTTGATACTGACAGAACTTCACAAACCATTGCACTACATGAAAGCAATTTTTAAAACAAAAATGGAGATCAAGAGGAGGAAAACCCAAGGACAAATTATTTCAAGTATTTCAGCACCCTACCACATTCGATTTATTATGAAGAGCATAAACAATATTTGATGGACCAGCCAATGGTGCCAAAGTGTAAGATGTTCACTATTAAAATTTAAAGCTTTAATTATAAAAATATCTGACCAACTAACAGACACCTTTACCTTTATGAAAACAAGAACAAGAAGCAAGGATACTTAAGAGTCCAAACTATTCTTTCATTTCTTTAGATCAGTCCTTTGGATAAAGGTAAAGAGAGTTTTGACTGCCAGTGCTTGAGCTAGACATACTGGATTTGTCTTGAGTGCAAGCCAGGGCTTATAACCTTCGTATGATAGGTAGGACACACACTCATTAATATGTCTAGACCTATAATGTGGATATTTCTTTACAGATCGGTGTCTTCCATGCTCCAGTCACAGATGCTGAAAATTAGCTTTTTTTTTTTTGGCTTGCCCCTGCCATCTCATCCACTCAGGAAAACAGCTCACATTCCATGGACTCAATGCCAATGTTATGCAGAGGGCTGGCACGTGGTCTATGGAATATTTGAAGCAGAAAGCAACTGATCAAACACAGTCTTTGTATTAATCATAGAAACATAAAAGTGTCTGGGTTGGAAGGGACCTCTAGAGGTCATCTAGTCCAAGCCCCCTGCTGAGAGCAGGGACATCTCAACTAGAGCAGGTTGCTCAGAGCTCTGTCAAGCCCCACCTTGAATGTCTCTAGGGATGGGGCCTCAATCACCTTCCTGGGCAACCTGTTCCAGTGCTCCACCACTCTCATGGTAAAGAACTTCCTCCTTATTTCTAAACTAAATCCACTCCTTTCTAATTTAAAACCATTACCCCTCATCCTTTCATCCTCCAAACACATACAATATCTACACTGTGTGCACCTGAGTGAATACTAAGAAATATTCAATGTAGGTGGAATTCAGGAATGCAGCACCAGTCATGGTAGGTGTGACCAGAGGTCCTTCCTGCCAAAATCCTCTCTATGACAGGGGTCAGAACTGGTTGCTTAGGGAAGAGAAGAACAGTGTTAGCATATAGAGAAACTGTCCCTGAGTACCAGTCAGCCATCAGCAATTTATGGCTCCCTGAGCCACCGATGATGCATTTTTATTTCCTAGTCCATGCATTTTACCTGTCACTTTTGGAACCTGCACAAACTTGTCAAGTACAGAATGACATGTCCCTCAGGCATGCCTAATTTTACCTAACTTTTGCTGTCTAGATCTTCAATGTGCAATCTAAGTAATTTTTTCTATGTTTCCTCTATCAGGTAGGAGAAATAGGCTTTTCAGAGGGAAACTCCATTCATCCTAAGATTAGGTATTACAGACATTGATGGTAAGTTGCCTCATGGAAATGTGATTTCTTCCTCTATTCATTTAAGTGGGAGTCTGGTGAATGTTTAGCTTCTGACCACTATAGACACAGATTCATTGCCAAAAACATGTCACTGGAATTCAAAGATACTGTTGCCATAAATGGCTGATCCAAGAAAGTCAGCAAATAAGAATTAAAATAGACCATAAGAGAGTCCCTTTAACTATACAGAGATTCTCTGGCTTCTGATCCCAGTGATCCCATTGCTCTTCAGGACAGAGCTGGTTACTGGAATAGCGTACTCACAGTAGGTAGTTTCTTAATAAAGTCCAGGACTGTGACAAAGGAAACTAAAATTAGTACAATATTTAACAACATACTCGACTTTTCCAAGAGAATGTAGTAACAACAACAGCAATAAAAACAAAATGTTTCAGAAAAGCTGAATCTGATTATGTGGTGAACTGCTAAACTAGAATCTGAACAGAATTTATTAAGGGAGAAGATAATTAGGCAAATAGAGTTCAAGAAATAGAGTCTCATAAGAATGTCAAATGTCACAATTATCCACTTACTTGATAAAACAAGTACTCTGTTGATTAAATTTTATTGCACTTGCTACTTCCTGCTTTAAAGATGAAAACATCAGAATCAATTCTAAGACCACAAGTTTTGTTAGAAAGGAGGGTGAGGGTGCATGAGGCAGCAGAAGTCCTAAGACAAATTCTGTAATATCCACTGTCTTTCACACACCTTAATTTTGCCACTTGCACTGGAGGGATGGGTAGAGACCACAGTTTTGTTTTCATCAGACTTTCTTAAGGGAAATCTAGTCCACCCACCACCACCAGCAGTCCTCATGCAACACATGCAGTCCTCACTGGCCACAAAATCTGGCCACACTGTAGAGAGCAGGATGAGAAAGATTTCACTCACACTCTCCTTGTCTGTAGAGCCTGCTACCACTTGGCTTTAAGCAAACACACACAAGTCATTACCATTTGTGCTCCTGTATGATTCACCATGGCATTTCCATCCCAGTGTTACTTTATCGTGTGTCAGCAGAAACCTGGAGTGACACAGGAGTTATTCCAGCCCTGGCTATTTTGAGCTCTTCAGAGATGAGCCATGTGTGTTACAGTAGGTCTGCTTATGTAAAAGGGGGACCTTGTGATTTACAGCTCATGCCAGAATTTGGAAAGGCATGCTGGCCAGCTGCTTTCAGTGTATATTACACTACTGCTGGCTTTAGCATGAAACTGACCCACCAGCTTTGGAAATCCCTCTGTTTCTACATGGGGCTATTTCCACATCTTGCTAATCATGTGTAGCAACAACAGCTACCGTCTCTGCCACCAAATCCAGACACAGTGACTCCAGTCTTCTGGCCTGCTCATTCAGTGCCATCACTGAGCCATCCCCTGCATGGTGTGGAAGGGTGATGCTGCACTATGTGGTCTCCTAGCTTCTTGGCTCAAGTTTTCAGTGGACTTGGAGCAACTTTAAGGTTATCAAGTGTCTTCTTGCTCTTCATGCTTTTCCAATGGAAAAGAACAATGAGGACTGTGCAGCAATATTGGCTAAATAGCAGCAGCTGCAATGTTAATACCTGTGGGGATGCCTGGAGAGATAAAGTGCGAGGGAGGGAGAAAGTAGGAACTCCTTCTTGCATCTTCTTTTGATACATACAAATGTACAGGAAGAGGAACTGAAGGATGTTCAGCTTGACACATCAGTTTTACAAAGTATCTGCCAAAGGACAGTGAGTACCATGTTTATATTCTGCTACACATATTGTCCTTTGCAGCACAGTTTAAAACCTCCTGAAGACTTGGGCCAGAGCTTTCAGAAATAGAAACCTAAAGTTAGAGCTATATTTAGACACTGGCATCAAATGGTCAGCGGTGGCTGCTGCATACTCAGAAGCTTTCACAGTTAGCCCACCTGTGTGTCAACACAAACTTGGCTGCTCAGGTCTGCACTTCTATTTCTGAATTCCTTGTGTGGTGAATCCACTTCCATCACATGCCAAATCCCAGGCCTGTCTGCTCATTAGTTTCTGATTCAGTACCCTGCCAACTAGCCTTATGTTTAGATGCTACACACAAATCTTTCAGGCCCTGCTATCACTTTTCCCTGAGATTTCAGCTGCTGGGCAGATTAACATTCAGAGGCACAACTAACTATGTTTTGCTTCATTAATGTATAGTAATAAATAAAATGGATTTTGAAAGTTCTCCCAACCTGTTCCTCACTCTTTATTGATTTGATATACTAAACCACAGTGTCCCAACCAAGGCATATTTCTCTTATGTTCAGTTTGCTTCACCATGAAATGACTCAATTCAGCAAGAGGGTTTTAAAAGTACACCAAAAGCAGAGTAGAACAGCACTCTTACCAAGTGTGGAAAAAGAAATGTAGTTCATAAACAGACAAGAAAGCATATTTAAAACAACTTCTAATGAACTCCAGAGACAGCAGAGCTTGAGCCAGGCAACATACCCCTGACATCAGCATTGGCTTTCAAAAAATCACATTGTCCACAGGTCATATATTTCACCGTGTCTCTGAAGAAATGTTAAATCAATAAAATACCTAAAGGTTGCCGATGAATCAGACAGTGTTCTGTAAAAACTCACCCATTATTGCTGAGGGGCAACATAAGAGCTGAAGAAATATTTGCAAGGAAAAGGCCATCCCTCCCACTGGAGCACATTCATATTCAGACATCTGACACATTCCAGTGGACACCACCGAACAGTACTGGGAGCTGGAATCTTTCCAACCCATTCGCTTTGCTTCAGCAGTTTTCCTTGATGATGTAGGATATCTTGCACACTGTCAGTTTGATTTCCCCTCCTTGAGCCTGTTTTTTAGCAACTTAATGAAAACTAAAACTTGCACTGGCAACACATTCACCAATTAATGTTTGCAGTACTTCAGTACCCATGTTTCCAAATTGCATATTCTACATTCAGCCTTCAAAAGGCCACAAAATTTTCCATACTGTGTAACTGTGAAATCAGATCTGGGCACTTTTTAATGTGCCACAGTAGATCTTTGTTTTAGCTGTTTATTTATGTACCACAGGGATGTAATCTTGATGAGGAAAATATACTGAGGAGAATAAAATACTTGGTGAAAGCAAGCTTTGATATTCTGCTGTGAATCCAGAAATTTAACCTATTGATGTCATAGAAGACTTGATTCTTGCTTCCTTTATATGCTGACATCCATCTTAATAGACACATTAAAGTGAATGGATTCCTTAGAAAATCAGAATATCACACTCATCTACCTCAGTTTTCACAATAGCAGGTGATAAATGTAGGTGTCTATTTCCTGAACTACTGCAAAGCACTTTGATCTTTTTAGGCTAGAACTTTTAAAAGAGGGCAAGCAGTCTAAAAGCCAATCCAGTGTTGATGGGGAAGCTAAGCACTACTCGAACTAAAATTATTTCATTTTCCTGCAAAAGATGGGACTAGAACCTGTAATTCCTGATGTTAACATTACACAAAGCCCTCTCTTTTCAATCCTGGTAGAACACAAATCTGCAGTAGTTTCAGAAAACAATAATTAGTTCTGGGAGAAGCGTATATTACATACAATATATCTTGGAAACACAGTTCGCCATCCTGCTTTCCTGTTTCTAAAAACACAAATTGTTTACAACTATAATCTCAATATGCATTTAATGTTTGCAAACAGGGACAGTCTTTGACAGTGTTTTTGGCTAGGCTTCAATGAGCACTGTTCAGCTCTACTACCTACAGCATCACAGCCCTCGGAAGATAAATTCTCCCACTGTTGCCACCAACACAAACACAAAAAAGGGTCTTACTCTCCTGCAAGCTTCACCATTTGAAAAAGCCAATCTCACCTACATTTTGTTACTCACCTTGAAGAATTTGCCAGTTCAGGGGAATTTCAGATAGCCTTTAGGCTTTATACTTGTCTTACTATAAAACACTGTTTAAGATTTACCCCAAATATATATCTCTCTTCCTCTACACACTTCCATGCTGGATTCACTTCTAACAAACACTTGTTTAGAGATATAGGTACTCATCAATGCCAAAGACAACACTTTCAAGCAGAAGACTTTATGGGTGACCAAATACTCACCGGCTAAACATACATCAAAACTGTTTTCATTAGTTTATAAGAATGTAGCCCAGAAAGAATTATGGATTCCAAAATGTTTACCACAAGATGAATTTCAACATCGTGCTTGCTGACAGATGTTTATTAAAACCTTTCTTTCACCTACCAGTTCTGTAGAACACTTACTTACAATACGTCAGGTTTTAATCTCTCCTCTGATAAACTCACTTGATTCTCACAATTTAGTGGTTACAAATTTCTCTATTTCTTCATGCCTTTCCTAAGTTAGACTTTGAGATACTGTGCAATGAGAAGCAAAATCAGACAGCATACTGTTAATGTTTGTCCTTGTAAATTCATCAGGCATTTTCATGTAGCATTGCAGTGATTTTTATGCCCTTGAAATTATCCTTTTGCTTCCAATTACATTCTATCATTTTCCTCAATAGAGCATTTATTTTATAATCATTTAAAATAAGTTTCTGAAAAACAGTCATCCTTTTAGCCCTTGTATTAAAAAAAAAACAAAACAAAACAAAACAGAATCACAGGGTCACAAAATCACAGAATGATAGAATGTCCTGTCACTGGGCATCACTGCAAAAAAAGATTGGTCCCATCTTCCTGACACCCACCCTTTAAGTATTTATAAGCATTGATAAGATTCCCCCTCAGTCTTCTCCAGACAAAAAGGACCCTATCCAGCAGTTCCCTGTCCCTCTTGAATCAAGAAGCCCAGAACTGGACACAGGATCCCAGAACTGAATCCTTTGCTTCACAGTACTTTTAGTCATTATACTGTATCACCATTCTACAACACTGATTTCCAGTTAATACTCAAAGCCAGTATGTGGGAGGGATGATGAGCCAAATTCAGTCCATGCATCTTTACAACCACAGGGAGATTAAACCAAAAATTAATTAAGCCTCAGTAAGTAAGGCTCTATTACAGGAATGACAAAGCAATGCAACTTGAATATTCAGCATTAGTTGGGAGTGAACATTTACAAAAGGTTGACAAATATAGAAAATCATTTTCCTTTTCACAAATTTTGATTCCCAGAATGCTATTAACAACATCAGCTCACTAAGGTAGATGTCCTTGTCAGATCCTCATCAAATATAATATTTATATCCTTCACCCATCAATCACTAGTATTTACACAATACCATAGTCCCACAAAATAAATGCAGATTAGTTTGCCTTAACACGTAACAGGTACTAAAATGAGCACAGATCATACCTGAAGTGGACTTTTGCCCCCTAAATTTCTGTGGAGTGCTTCTTGTGGTTTCTATTGTGATAGAAGGAGAAAGCTACGGGGAACACCTTAAAAATTGTCTTTCAGATAAGCAATGCCTATATGTATAAGCTCTTAACATCAGGGTAAATCTTGCCATTGACTTCCAAAGCTGATAGGTAAACTGTAAAAAGTAGGCTGAACATATTTCCATTTCTTCCTTGTGAGCCCAAATAATTATGGGCACCACATGACTCCTCCTGTTCAAGTATTAAATGCAGGCTGGGAAAAGCAGCTAGCTCTTTGTTACTGAGATGTTGAGGGTACTACAGGGAAAAGACAGCTAAAGATCTAAATCAACATTTCTACAGTAAAAAAAAAAAAGAGACAGTGGTAAAATGTGTGTAAATTTTCTAGCATTATTTGTGTTTCTTCAGGTTTGGGATATGGTATTGTAGCACCTCTTTGCCTGAAGTATGTAAAATCTAAAGTGTATAGATTTTGAAAGAAACTGACTGTTAAAGAAGATATATGAATGGTGAAGTATTTAAACAGTTGACAGCTATACCTACAAGACCTTTTCAGATGAAATATTATGGCATATATTTCCATTTTTTTCCTCCCTATACTACACAAAATTTAAAAACTGTCTTTGAATATGATTTTAATCTGTGCTAAGAATATAGAGGCTGATCAGCTACATCTGCTTTAGCGTGTTTCTCAGTAGGTGTAAATTGAGGCAATGGTATTGCATTTTTTTGTCTGAGTGTTGCTTTCCATCTCCTGTTGCTCTTACAGTTGATGACTCAGAAACCTGCTCTGGTATTGAGACCAAGAAAAGTAAGACTAGACAGAGTTCCAGCTGCCAAGGACAGTCTGCCAAGGACAGTCAAATTTTGCACCGTACTCCAGGAATGAGCTGCCTGGGCTCACACACCATTACTGGACAGGCCACAGAAGGGTATGGCTACCCTTGGACTCTTGCATTAGATCCTTCTGATGGGAACAGAAAGAATTAAGTGCTCTAGTGCATTCAGTCAAGCAAGGTCAGAAAAAAGAAAATTAATGTCACATTACACTTTGTTTTCTCTGCTCAGCACAGTCCAGTGTCAGTCAGGTTCAGTTTCAAATGAAGTTGTGTCTGTTGGGCTCGGGTCAGTGAACTCTTCCAACCACTCTTTTTGTCTAATTAAATTTGCTTATTGTTTGACAGCTTTCAGATATGGTTTGCTGAAAACTTCTGTCCACTGTGGTATAGAATAATGCACTGTAATTTTGCCATTTCATTTTGAATTTCAGCTGAAAACAGCTGTTCCCCAAGCCAATAACTTGCTGTGACTGTCTCCTTCTGATGTTATTTATCTCGGTAGCTGTATTATTTAACTTTATGAAGCATACTGGAAGACAGTTTATCTGGAGAAGACTGCTAAGTGCAAAATGAAGTGGTACTCTTAAATCAGATTTCACTGATTGCTCTGAAAAGCTTCTAAAAATTTTCACCTGTTACTTCCCACACAGTCATTCTTTACACATCTATTCCATAACACAGCATGCAAGGACTTCTATGTTTCAGCCCTTCTACTTTCTGTATCTCACAGCTTCTGAAAATCTTTCAGATCAAAGAATAGATGACTGTTTGTAATCTTTTTAAAGGTGTAGTTAGTGCAAGAAGTTGCATGCACCTTTTCTGTGTCAGTGCATCTTTCCAATTAAGTAAAATTCCCTGTTGCTACAGGCTCAGCAGCTCAGAAAATGGACTGCAGTGAGATATGTCCTGACATGGATGTGCAACATGGACAAAATTAATGCTGGGAGAAAAATGGCATGAAAGTAAACTTAAGTGGAATAATTGTAATGCTACTATGTAATTAACTTCTAAATTGTGAGAAAAAGGAGAAAAGTGTTAATCTTTTAATATATAATGGGCCAAATTAATCCCTGGTTTATATAGTCTTTTAGAAACTAATAGAAAAGTGAAAAAAATACTTGTGAAGATCATTTGAGCAAGCTGCAGATCTCGGTTGAAAATCATATACTTACTACACAACTAAAGGATTACTTTTTCGTAGGGTATAAAAAAAGGATACATCTTATAAAACTCTGTTGTTGTAAGGCTTTCATAGTTAGGGAATTCTAGACAGTCCATTCCTACCTGGTGGAGACAGGATCTCTATTTGGCTCCTAACTGCTGGGTAACATAAAACTAATTCTGTCACTGTTCTGCAATGTTTTCCCTTCCCATTCTTCAAATACTTGGTCAATTAAAATTGAACATTTCCTGAGCCCAGGACTGTCACTGCATGTTTTTACAGCAACAAGTCTACTGGTATGCTCATTGCAGCCTGATCTTTACTTGCTCTTCAGCAGGAAAAATAAAATGGGAGAAATATGGAAAATTTACTTCGGTTGCCTTTTACTTCAGTAATGTGTGTGCATGATGAGTAATTAAACTGACAAGTAAGCCTTGGGCAAGGAGACAATTGTTCCTATGCAGTGTAACTGGTGACACAACAATATCAGTATCCCACCCTTGGCCACAGTATATGACAACTATGCCCAGGAAGACAAGCTGTCCAAGAATTCTGGTCAGTTTTCAAGTTGAAGGAGTTCAAATTTCAGTACACGTTCATGATACAAGATTAAAGTACCTTCTGATCAACCATTGTGATCCATAGCTTCTCTGATATATAGCTAGACACAGATTTCAAGATCTTGAAAGGAGCAAAGGGTCTTACTTAAACATTCTGTGTGGAAAGGAAAAATGCAAATGAATGAGTCATGGCTTCAATTAACATCAAGTGCACTCTAATGGCCAGCTTCATTCTATTTGATTCATCATTTAAAGCTACATGTGCTGTTCCAGAATTAATAACTAGGGATTCACTAGTGCAGTCATTCAATTTGCAGAGTTCCTATGCCAATTTAGGACATGAAAACACTCTAAGCCCATGACTGTCGTGGCACATACAGTTTCAGGGTTTATAGGTACACAGGGCAGCACACTGCATCCCCAAACAGACCTATCCAAGAAGATGTGGCCATGATGGATATTTGATGAAACTAGCTTTACTTTGAGCAAACAAGCCTCTTTGCAAGATGCATGCAACAATATAATATCATAAATAGAAATTGAATATGATCTACATGGATAAATGTTCTAATTCCAGAAAAATATTATAAAATTAATCAATACATCTCTGATCCAGTAATTCCCTTTTAGTAAGATTTTGTCAGGGAGAGGCAAGGACTGTACATTGACACTGTTATTAGACTATTTCCTCTTAGCAATGATGATTTCGGACTAATGGTTAATTAACTTCAAAAATATTAAAAGCTTTTGCTTTAATTCCTGCATCAAGTCCAACGACTGTATGCAATTGAACTAATTCAATTGAACAAATCTTTCAAAAGAAAACATTGAATCCTGATTAAAAAAAATAATAGTCAAGGACCCACCATTATTCTACATAAATGGTTTTCAATTATTAATTATCTTTTTTGTTAGAAGGGTCTACCTTACTCTTTCAATTTCAATGTCTACCATTATGGGTAACTGCTGCAAGGTTATCTTTTTTGGATCCTTCCAGGTGTAAACACCAAAATATAGGAGCAAAAGCAATTGATGTCAGGGATTGGACAAAATAGATCCCCACGTAGCTTATAATTTTTATTTACACCTTATAGCTGAATTGGAGGCATCTCATTAGAGATATAAATGTGAAATCAGTTGGCATAATCTTTTCATTCATTCATTCATTCATTCAGGAAGGAAGGAAGGAAGGAAGGAAGGAAGGAAGATAATTTTCTTCCCTAAGCAGCAAAACAGAATGACTGAAAAAAATCAGGTTTGGTTTTATTTTTAACCGACAATCATTCACTAAAACGGGACAAAGCTGAACATAGCATGTAAGTACAAAGGAAGTACTACCAAGTAAAAATTCACAGATCCTCAACACAGAAAAGACCTGATTCAGCAACAGGGGCAGATTTGAATGTATTTTGGTGATGCTACTGTCTTATGAGCTAAAACACAATACTAAGAAGCTTGAGAAGCTTCCCCGGCTTCAAGCTGGACCCGCCTCTGGCCAAGGCCAAGCCAATCATTGCCTCTTTGAAAACATATTAAGAGGGGAAAATATGCTGGGCAACTTCCTTTGTTTTGGAAGCTCTTTTGTTTGGAGAGGAGTGGGACAGGAGAGAGACAATCATGTGGACACCACTGGGGGGGATGAGGTAGCAGAGCTGGGCCTAGTAAGAAGGGAGGGATGGGGGGAAGATATATTTAAGTTCTGGCTGTATTTATCCTACTCTGATTCAATTGGTGGATTTGGGGTTTTTTTAATTAAATTGATTGTGTTTACCCAAGTCAAGTCTCTCTATTGCCCTCAACCATGTGAGTGTGGCCTCCTTATCCTTTGCTTCAACTCTCAAGACCTCTGTTGTATTTTCTTCTCTTCATCCCACCAAAGAGGGGTAGTAGAGAGCAAGTGGATGAGTGGTGTTTTGTTGCCAGCTGGGTGGACTCAAACCATGACACTTCCACATTTGAAATTCCTATGCATCCTACACTTTACTAACAGGTGAGACATGGACAGCAAGACATTGTGGATAAATCCTGCTAATATCTGCCTCAAGTACAGCATGAGTAGGTTTAGTCAAGTTTGGAGTTCAATGGGATATATTTTCTGTGAGCAAAATTTGGTTGCAGGCTTGATCTCACTCTTGACTCCAAGTATCCCCTTACTCTGCATCTCTCCCTCTCTGTACTTGGTCTGTAGTTTATCAGCTTTGATATTCTCCAAGGATAAAGCACAACCTTATGCAGGCTGATGATATGATCAACACAGACATCATGGGAGAGGCTGATTATTGCAACACACTTAAGTCTGGCAACCTGCTGAATGTCCTACTGCACCAAAAATATACAATGCAAACCCTTGGCAGATACTGAGACAGGGCAGGCAAAATATAATAGGATGACTGCGACTGCTACAGGATTATCCCCGTCACACCAGGACACATACAAGGGCAGGATGAAGAAAAACACCCATAGTCACTGAAAAGCATCTCTGGTTTTTCTCTAGCTCCCTTTATCTGATGCACAGGACCACAGAACCTGCAGAAATCTGTAACTCAGTGCAAGGAACATGTGCAGCACCGCTGTCATAGCAGAGACATGGTGGAAGCAGAGAAACTGGGCCTTCACTGACAGTAAATGACCCAAGGGGTGAGTTGTTTCCCAGTAACATCAAGTTATGGGCCCAGATTCCCCCCAGCTAACTTCAGGTCCTCCTCTGAGGCATCTAATCCCATCTCCATCTGTACCTGCCCTTCATATTGTGCAGTTCAGATAGTCTCTGGAGGGAAGTAAGTTTTTCTGCAGCTAGCCCACATGCTTCAACTGAGTGTCTCTGATGAAGTGAGGTGAATAAGGAGCATGAAGCCTCTTCTTGATAACTAATCGACTGATAGCACTGCAGTGGTTGCACCATAGTTCGATACAGCCTGATTCAGCTGTAACATGATATCCACTAAGTTGTGCTAGCAGCAGCTGTAGTAGTGTCTGCTTGAAATGCTACAATAGCTAAGGACCCTGCATTCTACTCTATTAGGGGAGAAAAAAAAAAAAAAAAAAAAAAAAAGGAAAAGAAAAGAAAGAAAAAAAAAAAAAAAAAGCAAGCCTGTTTAAATAACAGTTTCCAGTTTATATGTCTTATTTTCCAAAACACAATTGTCCTGAAGATATAGATGGTTAGGAAGAATGGATTACCTGTCAAAAACTACCCAAACTCTTCCTTCTTTTGACATTGAATCTAGATATATATTAAGTAATGGATACATAATATATCCACTACTGATACACTGAATAGTAATCCTTACTACTGTGTGGCAAAATTGATCAAAAAGGCTTTTGATCTAACTTAAAAATAATGCAAACAGTGAAGTGTGTCTGCATTTTAAATAGGCTGGATGCATAATAATGTAACTTTTTTTTCATTACTTCTTATACACAATACAGGTGAGTTGAGCACATTCAGAATACACTAGGGTTTTGGGTTTTTTTTCCCTGATCTCACAGAACTATTGCACGTCATATTAAGCTATGAATATTATGTTTGAAATTTTATTCAGATTTCTGGTTTTCCCCACTTTCCACAGAATTAGCTGTCATGTTCATGTTTAAAACAAGTTTGGTAAAAAATAAACAACAATAGCCATCCTCACCATAAAGCTGCAACTGGTAGACTTTCATATGAGAATTGCTTCCTGAAATACAATGGACAGAATACAGATGACAATGCAAGTTTTTTGCAAAACAAGAATAAGTGCAAGAAGTAATATATATCACAGTCTCCTCTATTTTGATGGCCGAAACAGTCACTGTTACAGTTTGGATACCTGAAATCTTTATAAAAAGTCAACCAAAACAATTTTGGCCAGTGATTGCGTGTCATCTAAACTACATCATTACAGGGTAGAGGTTGGATTTTTTACTACCAGATGGTTGTTGCTCCAGTTGTGCTAGTTTAGGTGCGTGCTGACATCTAGTGGTCCTTTAGAGAATAAATACGGTCCAAATATTTATTAATTATAAAGAAAAATAAACTCAGATTCAGAAAAGGTGTTCTGCCCTTTCTCTCCCTTTTTCTCCACAGTGAATTTAATACTGTTTATAAATAACCAAGTTCTGGTGATTATTGCCCTTTTTAATATTTGTTCAAGCTGAGGCTTTCTAAAGCACTGTTCCCATTGGCATCATGCTGAGTCCTTTGGGAAAATTCACATGGAGGCATTTCGTGAGTGACAATTACCACGGTATTTAAGCAGAGCATGTGAAATTGAAAAATAAATAGATAGGGGTGCAGCTTTGAATGTCTGGAGTCACTGTATGATCAACTGAAATCAACTGATTTCAACAGAGACTACTTAATCTATTCCTACTAAATTCAGATGAAAAATTTTCCTTAAACTGTTATTTACCTATTAATGCAAGAAAATGACTACAAATAGCCTTTAAATGGTAATTAAGTTTACCACTCTATTGAAAAAATCTGACTGTATTATACATCCCAATGAATATTAATGAGATGACAGTCAAAACTCCACTTAGAAACCCACTTTGCACAGCATTTACTCCAACTTCATTTAGCACATAGTTCTGTTAATTTGCAAAGCTATGCATGTAATACACCTCCTACTTAGGATAACTAAATTGGGAAGAAAGCATTAGTGTCACTGACTCAAAGTAGACTGAAAGAGGAAACAAAACCAGAAACCAGATGACTTAGGAAGAACTGATCCAGGAGACCAAGAACTCCTGCTTAGGTTTCAGTGTGTTCACTGACAATGGCTTTTCATATTTGACAAATAACATAAATGGAGGTTTTACAGTGATGCGTCTCATCAGAAAACCCAGGTCTCCAATATGGTATATTCAAACCCTAAAAATAAGGCCTATAGCACCTCCAAGGGGTCCAGAAGGCCATATTAACTTGCTTTGATTTCCAGAAGCTAGACTTTCAGGCTAAAAGAATAGGCTGTTGCAGAAAACCCCAGGTCAGAGAAAGGGAGATGCATTATATGCTGAACTGGCACTGAAAAGATTTATTTTGAAGGAAGAAAATGGAAACTGGTCAGTAAATGGCCTCATAGCTTGTGTTCATGTGCTGTCACTGTTTCAAACAAAGATCAGCAACGTACCCTGACATGTATCTACCAGTGTCCCTAACAACCCTGTGTGCTAAATTCCTCATGAACAGGTGATTACGTATCACCCTTGCATGATGCTCATTTTAGGGGTATTACAATTCAAGTGGCTGCTCAGCTGGTGCCCTGTGAAGACTCTTTCCACAAAATGTTATTTTTCATTTTTTGTCTCAGTGCAAGACCTGCTCATGATTTATTTGCTGTACCAAAGCACAAAGCCATAATTTTCTTTTATTGAACTCACTCTGGGTAGCAATCACTCTGCAGAAATGCAGATGGTCATCTTATTCTTATTCTTAGTGACAGGATGAATGCCACAACTCTGCTGACAAAGACAGCAAAGCAGTAATTTATAATAGTAAGAAGAGTGTTCAATTTAATATCTGTGTTAACTGCACATAGTTAGGCATTTTGGACGTAGCTTTGAGAGTATCCTGCTCTGCTAATACTTTAGGACTTTACAGTGTTAAGGCAAATTTGCATAGCATGTATGCTGGTATCCAGTTATAATTTCTGTGCTTATAGCAAATGAAACAGAACTGTAGCATGCAGAAAAAGTTGGCCTCCAATTGAATGCTGATCATAGTCAGTTTTTATTATGTGTATTTGACATACTGAAGATTGTCAATCTCTTCCCTTATTTCACACTTCCATTTACAGGGGCATCAATACTGCAGATGAAATCCTGGATCTGGATCAGAACCTATGAGTTGTGTGTATTAATGTATTTAACTAGTTCATTGTCAATGGAATTTAGAAGATGGCTTGCAGCTTCCCTTGCATCTCAGAAAATGTAGACTTAAGGAATTGCTGGGAGCAGCATGATGCACAAAGCACATTTTCTCTGTTCTTGGGGCAAGAAGAGTAGTAGTGAATAATTCACAGCACCTAGTAGAGTGCCCAGAGACATGCCCTGTGATGACTAGTCAGCTTGTGGAGAAAGAAAATATGGTGTTGAATATTAAACAAAAAGTATCAGGTGGTTTTCAATAAACACCCTGCCTGATCCAGTCAAAGGGCCCCCATACAGACTTTAATAGCTGAATCTGGAACATGCTTCATTTCATCACAGCCCTGGTTATTGCTACAGCAACAGAACTTGAAGAATATTTCAAAGAAACAAAACATAGATGCTAGTCAAATCCAGGGATTAGAGTATTTAATTGTTTAGAATAAGGGGAGCTTTACACTTTACCTAGCATATTCAGTGAATGGATTCAGAGCAAAACTACATCCATCTGCTAATGCCACAATTTAGTATTGGCTCTTAAATCAGAGTAAATTATATACCTTATGTGTTCATATCACCAATTAATCTCTCCTGAATCAGATCTTCATATTAGTTGCTTGAAATAGGCTTAAAATAGTCATAATTGTACAAAACATGAATACCATTTTTCATAATAATTAGGTAGTCACACTGCCTTTTCTCTCAGTTTGTCTCAATGTTCCTATGTACATTAAAAATTAGCAGTTAAATTTTATTCATACAATATCTCTCAATTACTCCATTGTTCTGTCTATAGCATCTTCTGCTTAAGGCACCAAACAAGTGCAAAGTATAGTGTTCAATATGCAGTGTATTAATTTCCTCAGAGTTCCAACTGAAAGGATTGGAACTCTATTCAAGTGCATGGCAAGGGAGCACATAAGATACTTCCCACTTTGGAAAAGGCTCAGTGAGAGGAACTAGGCACACTGACTGTCAAATAATTTCCTTGCAAGCTGAGAGCAGGCAAGGAGCTTGCTGTGCAAGGGCCATGGAGCCTTGCAAAGGAACTCTGCATTGTGCCAAAACTACCCAAGTGTTATAATGCTCTTCCATAGCAGTTTGATGACCTCATTTGCTACAAAGACCCCCAAAATGACATGCAGATAATTACTCTGACCTCTGCCTGTTGCAAGTTGGTAGAGACAGTTGATAGCAGTACCATGAACTGTCCTCATGTTTCATTTGCTGATGTACTGTAAACCTTTGACTTGCTGCCAAAATTTAAGGTTGCCTTATGAGATAATCCCAGCTAAGAAGCTCAGTTTATATGCATCTTCCTGCCCTTCTGCCTGAGACAGGGGCATGATGCAGTTAGCTAAGAAAAGAAACACAAAGACTCCTGGGATATGAATAATGATATCGAATAAGTTCTTGGATTTGCAAAATGGTGATAATACTATTTACCCTCATATTAAATTTATAAAATACTTCTCCCCTGCTGAAGTCTCTAAATCCCTGAGTAGAACACCACCAATTCCCTGATACATTTTCTGCTGGTTCTAATCACCTATCCCCATCTTTTCAAGGATATTTTCCCTAAAGTGGAAAAAAAAACCCAAAAAACAAAAAGCAAACAAACAAAACCAAAACAAACAAAGCCGACAGAAACACAAACAAACAAAAACCAACCAACCAACAAAAAAATCAAACAAACACACAAAATACAAACAAAAACACACAAAACCAAAACCAACCAACCAAAAAACCACAATCACCGGAAACTGCATTCAGAAGCAAACAGTTACAGCTGCACTCATGAAGGGTATGAGAGTTGGATTGCAATAATAACTTTAAAGATACTGTAAATGCACTATAAATGCATTATTAATCCATGCTGTTGACAGCTTTGAATGCCAAATTATCTATTTTGCACTGAAGCATGAAACTATCCCATGAGGTACTGTCCACCTTGAGACAGCTGTGAAGCCAAAGCTTTGATCCTCAAGGCTGACTTAAGTAAATCATTATTTTTAAATGATGTAATCTTTAATCTTTAATCCCTCATGCATCCATAACACATAATTTAAGTAATGCATTTTACTTAAACTTCTTATTACTTCAGAATTCAGTCCAACTTCTACTGCAAATAAAGTCAGAGCTCCTAGAGGCCCCAGAGACCAGAATTAGTCCTGCTCTACTGCAATTCTCCATTGACCTAATAAGACAACAGAAACAGGATGTCATCAGGAAACATTATTTCTACCTTCTTTGATGCATCTGGTTTTATTTTTGTTTGTTTGGGGTTTTTTTTTTCTTGTTGTTGGTTTGTTGGTTTGTTTTTTTACTGTATTTCAGTGTAGCATTTTCTGGAGACAAGAAGCACAAGGATTGGGAGTCTGGGTGTCTTAAATTTAAATTCTTGCTTCCACACCAGTTCATGAGATTCCATCTTAAATCTTAAAAGTATTTTCAGAAGCAGCAGTGAGCACCTTGACCCGCCCACCTTATCACCTTCATTTGACTGCTAGAAAATGATCACAGATAACATACTTCATAGCAACCAACATCTTACATCAGCTCAGATATAACGAGCTGAGGATTTGAACTTTATCCATATTGCTAAGTAAAGCTTAAGGCTCTGAATGTAATTATCTGGCCACTCTACATGTTTGGCCCAGGATTTCCCTTTAGTCCTGTAGTCACTTCACCGCCTGAATGCGTAAACACTATTTCATTGCATATTATTCTCACTTCAGAGCATTTTGAATAATGTGATGGTCATGTCACAACTCATCAAAATAACATTTTATCAGTGCAAAACTGAGGCTTTAGGTTTCATGCTCCGTGGTGTAGCAGAAGCCTGGAAGCTGCAAAGCCTACTAGAATATCATTTGAGGGTGGGGAAAAAACATCTGGTCCTGACAACATAGTGCCAGGCTGCAAAACAAGTGTTAAACATGAGGGACAATCAGCACCTCCAGAAGTCCATTCCCTGGCCTTAGTTTCTTCTGCAGTATAGACACAACTATGGAGCCTTATGTGGTCCAGCTGACCCAGTTCACACTTTAGGCTCTCTACCCCCTATAGACTGTACAGGGCTGCCACAGGCTGCTCTTCTCTGTAGACAAAACTCTTGTGCATCCAAATGCAAACTCAGTTCCTGCCTGTAACACCATGATAATAACATTTACCCTATTACTTTCTATAAAGTTCACCTTAATCAATGCAAATACACCATTCGCTGTACTAAGAAAAATATATCTTGTGTGTGAATACATATCCTGAATAAAGAGAGTAAACAGAGAGATGTTTTCTATCACTGCAAATGAAAACAGTACCAATGATGTAGACAGTCATTTGCCAAGTGCTGTAAAACACACCCAGTTCTGAAACTGCCCCATCTATTAGCTGTTAATTCAAAATCAAAATCCAAACAAGACCCTTCCGGCAAAAATAATTAGTGCCTGAGTATTGCTGCAGCATTCTACTCTCTCTGCAACTTCTGGAAGGACAGGTTGGAGAGGGAGCCAGGGACACTTAGCTGCAGGATTCCCCCCACAAACACTGTCTATGGAAATTACCACCAGCAAAGCTGAAAGAAGCTGTACATGCCTGATCAGAAACTCTGCATATTGCTTGCCTTGGTTGATTGAAATAGCTGTTGATTTTTATGATGCTACCATAACTCAAACATAATTCCAGTTGAAGGAAGCTTATTTTGTATGATATGCAGTGTGTCCTGCAAGGAAGCTTGTCACTACTGTCTCAAGATTACATTGCTACCAGAAGTCAGTGAATCTTGGTGAATTTAACAATATCTTTTGAAAACAAATTTCTTACAGCTCAGAAAAAAGGTCACAGTCTAAGTGTGAAAGAGATTGACAAAACAATCCCTTGCTTTTCCTGCTTTGCTCTTTTCAACTCTTTAAGCCTTTAAAAATCTCCTTGATAGAAAACATGAGCTGGAATGTGGATGATCCGTTTCTGTTTACCAGAGATAGGTACTGTACATACATGCCAGTCAACCTGTTTTCTAAATAGCATTAAAAAAAATTCACTATCAGTTAAATGTTTCAGATTTTTACTCTTGCTTTAAGGGAAGCTAGATTAAAAAAGGCAGGACAAGGCAGAAAATAAATCAAGAGTCAGATTTATCAGCATAAAACATCATCATTCATCAACAAACAAGGTTTCCATTTAGTACTACATACATGGCAAAGGGCATCAAGTCCACTCAGACCAAGCAAGAGAAAGCAGGGAAAGTGTGCTTCCATCTACCACCCTGGAAAAAAAATGAGTGCTGGCCCTCTGGCCTATGTCCAGCAGCTATCATCCCCTTACAACAACCTTGTTTACATAGGCTGCAAAAAAAGGACAATTCTTCCACCATCATGGAGATAACCTGTATGAAAAGACCACTGTCAAGCTTTAGGGTCAGGACCAGCAACCAGACATAAAACAGATACTCTCTGTTAATCTCTCTCCCTTCCTGAAGGAGAAGACAAAGGGAATAAAGGAGAAAGACTTATGGATTAGAAAACAAAACCAGTTTTAATTAAACAATAGAAGCTGGATTCTGGAACTGGATTTAGCAACACACAGATTGGGATTGAAGGCAGAACGGACAGAGTCCTTCCTGGACACTGGCATTGAAGAAGAGAGCTTGACCCTTGTGATCCCTCAGCTTTATACTGAATATGACATATGGGATGGAATCCCTCATTGGTCAGTTTAGGGTCACCTGTCCTGTCTGCTCCTTCCTGCAGGTGCCACCTCTTACTGCACGCCCAACGTGGTACACAAGATTTAGCAGTGACCTTGGTTTGTACACCAATCCTTGGTACTAACTCTAAACATTAAGCATTACCACCGCGTGAAGTAGAAACTGCAAAAATATGTCATTAACTTCAGAAAGTGCAGTTCCTTAGAAAAGACTTGGCTGAAAAGTAAAATCACTGAACAGAATTAGTTCTTTTCTAATTCAAACCAGGGCAACAACCCACAATAGAGGAAAATAGCAGACATCCTCCCATGCCCAAAGTTCTCACCAAGCAGTTTGGTGTGCTCACTTTTAGGTGCTTCAGATGCTGTGTATGTCCTTGTCTGCCTGGGTCATGAATCTAATTTCTACCATAAGAGACACTTGGGTATATTAAGACACATGTTTTCATGGGCTGCCAGTCAGTTGGTCCTTCTGTCACCAACTTCTGCAGAAAACGCAGACTGAGCGCTTATAACAATTCTGACAAAAACATTATTTCAGTACATTGCAGACCTTCATCCTTCAACATCTGTAGCTTAGCAACACCATGCAGACTAGCTTTACAACAGAGGATTAACAATATGACCTCCAAATCACATTTGCTTGGCTAACTGACCAAGGGCTAAGAGGGAGACAAGAATCAGAGCTCCCCAGAAGTTTAACATGATGAATTTCCATATTGGTGTTATTAAAAAGATAGAAACAGAAAGGAAAAAAAAAATGTAGTGAAACTGCCCTTTCACAGTTACAAGGAGCCATAAAAGAATTGCTAATGAAGAAATTCTCATACTATGAATACAGAATTAGCAACTGTAATTCTTATAAGAGAATCAATCAAGGTCAATAATAATTGTAGCAATATATAAGTTTATATGACAAAAAAAATATCTTCATCAGTTCATTGATATTAAAAATAATGTGGCGTTAATATTACTTTAGAAAACATTCTTGAAATACTTGTAGGTATATAATTTTGTTATCTTGATAAGTCCTTATCTCTGTCAAACATGAGCAATCTTACAATTTCCAAAGGAATTTCATTGCTTTCCATTTACTTTTTTTTCAAGAATGGAAGAATATAAAGATAATAAAAAATAGTCAGAATTCTCTATGTTTTGTCTATAGCTCTGCATATTCACTGTAGAGATAAAAATCCTAGTCTTTCTGTTGTATTAATGTCAATCAAAAAGCTTTGCTATTTTACAACAAAAAGTAAGAAAGGCAGAACCAGCAACTGTCAAAGCCAAGTGAGAGAAATAAATGTGGCTCTAGATTTTATTTCCACTTATAAACTCTTCCACAAACATAGCAAGGAGCAAGCTGAACAATGTGACTCAGAAATGATCATGCTATTTGTACAGGGAGGTACCTACCTGTTAAGACACACAAAAGCTTCATCCTACTGCCTTCTATGCAGAAAATGACACTCCAACCTGCCATCCAAAACAATGCCTTGGAACTGCAGGCAACTATGGGGTTTTAGGAAAACAGGGAGGTTGTATAAGCCAGTTTACTAGGAAAGGCACAGAAAAGGTCTATGCATTTATCATAAATCAGACAAGCTACACATTCATAGTCATGTAAACCCCAATTGTAGCCACATGCTGAAAGGAGAGAACTGAAGACTGGCGAGACATTTCTTTTGCTATTGGCTATATGTTAATGATATCAATAACACTATTGAATAGGACTGAAGGAACGGGACTGGACATCAACCAGAACAGGTAGATTCTGTCTCAGGAAGCCTTAGTTGGAAAGAAGTGAAAAGATTTCATAATGAAAAGGTGTGAGCATGGGCATTAGGGGAAGAAATTCTATAAAACTTTTCTTAATTTCCTTATTATCTCATCATCCCTATTTCCCATGCAATTTTGCCTATTCAAAA
Source organism: Megaceryle maxima (assembly GCA_024605025.1). NCBI lineage: Eukaryota > Metazoa > Chordata > Aves > Coraciiformes > Cerylidae > Megaceryle > Megaceryle maxima. Next base: position 10,329 of record JANHGN010019595.1, on the reverse strand, counting down.
TACCCTCTCCTTCTAGTCTTTGTCCTTTGCCATTCCTTCTACTAACAAATGCTTCAGTCTTTTAAAGTCCACAGAATCCAACCTAAGCTAAGAAATTAAACATTAGCACCTTGGAGAAGAAAGGACAAGTGGGAAGCCACAGACAGGGAATTATTTAAATAATGAGCATATCCCTCTCCTAAAGATCCATGAGCTTCCCAGCATCCTCTTCAATTCAGGCTGCCTCTTATATCTGCTCTTTGCATCTAATAAATTAAAGGCTCACTTTACAAAATGTTATTATCATCACTCCCATGAACCTTCTTAAATCCACAGTACCTTCTGCAGTCTTTGTTCCATGCCGCTTAGAAAACAAATGTCCTACTTCATGTTACTTGGAAGGTCAGAAAGATAGGGTGAATAGAGACATTCTTTGCATTACTATTTAGTTAGCTGAAGGTAAAAAAAATGTACGTGCAGAAATGGAAAAAAAAATTTGAAACACCGACTTGTGAATTTTAAACCATTACAGGAAGGAATATGGAATTACAAATTTTCTCCACTGATTGAATAGATAGATATATAAATTGTGCTGTTCTTTCAGAACCACTCTATAAATAAAATCAGACTCAGAGATGTGTTGATGTTCCTTAGTCAGAATCAATAAGTAATTTAGTAATAACACATTCTGAGGTATGTGAGCTCTACAACAGGCAGTTTAGAAACATGGTAATATCCTTTTAAGCAGTCTGTGAACCCTTCAGTGATCTTCACTATTGTTCAGAAGGCTCGTGAGAGCAGCTGCATACAAAAGGAACTAGTCTTCATCTGCTCTGTATGATAAGTACATTTATAGGTTATTTCATTAAATATCTTACCATAATTATACATACAGGCAATAAACAATTCTGTTTGTGCAAGTCCTTATCAGGCTTATATAGAGACAGATATATAACTGTATGTAGCTAATATATGGTAAATAGAGTTAATATAATGTATATTGGTTTCATTATATTGCAAGCATGCATATAAATACAATATCTCTCATTTCCAGATATCAGTGTTTCCTCTGAGCTGCTCATGTTTGCTTGGAAGTGGTGTTCCTGAGGCAGCTCTAAACTACAGTCTCAAGTTTTCACCTCTTGCACCTTGAGTCCTCACAGATCCTTGAATGTCAAGGAGACCACAGGATTATACAATTTGAGATTTATCATTTGTAGTTAAAAGGCATCTTGGGAAAAACTGGCCTTTCTTAATTATAGGGTAGCATGGAATCATTCTGTACACCATGAAAGTACAGACAAGTACAAGTATAGTGGAATATGTTGTCATCCTTTAACTACAAAGGGATGATATAATGGAGGATGGTCAAGTCCCTAGTTCATTGCTGGATGGGTAGAAACAAACATATGACATCTTTTGATACACAGCAGATACATGTTCTGCAGGACACTGTGTAGGTATTCTGTAGTCTATACTAGAAATGTATGTGATATAACATTATGAGATTTGTGGTCTACAGATTGGATTTAGACAAGCAGATATAGAAACAAAATAAAGCTGGGTTTTCAATGGGGTTTGTGGCATCTTGCAATCACATTCTTTGAATCGTGTATTTGAACTTGAAACTTCTAATGCAGTATTAGAATATTTCTTGTTTCAAAGTGAGAGATGACCTGTAATTGATGGCATTCAGGAGACATTTATACACCCACTCATGCACAGGTAAAACTTATACAAATATAATGCAGTGTTTAAGATTCTAATGCATATATATCTCAAAATTGAGTGCTGAAAAGAAAAAAAAAAAAAAAAGACATGGGTAAGAGAAAATTATTTCTTTCAAATGCCATAAATTCTATATTGGAATGAAAACATTGCATGTTGTCTGTGCAAGATACTAAATTCATTCTATTTTATATATACACAAATATTTCATCACTTTGTTAATTTAAAAAGTTTCTGCCTTTTGACATTTCCCAATTGTTAAAGTGAATCAATTACTTATGAAAGGTTACATGTTGCCAGTACTTTTCACATGGGACAAAGGACTGTGCTCTTTAATTCATTAAGCATCACTAGTGTTTATTTGGAGCTGGGTAACCCAAAACCAGGAATCACCAGAGCTAGATCTGAGTTCGAGAACCTTTTCACAAGTTGAGAGGTTTCCATGGTGCATCCTGGCAGTAAGTCCCAATCTGAGTATAGATGAGGGACGTATGTACTTTTGTGCTCTCTTTTCCTATGGAAGTAGTTGGTGCAGTTCAGATTCTAGCCCTGGGCTGGTACTCTGATCAGCAGAATAACACATGCTATGCCAACAGCTATCCTTTACCTCTTTCAAGGAAGAAGCAGACAGCCTCATGGAACATTCCACAGCCTCCATCCACTCCACAAATCCAACAGCAGAATCTTGCAGCTTTTGGACTTATGGCACCAAATTACATGTGCAATTTTAAGCATGTGAACTAATGAGACCTATTCACAGTACTCTTTTAAGTGGCATACTACAAGTGTATTTAAAGTATACTGAAAAATTCCAAAACCATCTAATCAACATGACACAACTTTGGCATAGAGACACTAACATAAAACAATTATTCAAGCTCCAGCTCCATTCATCCTTTAGCTGGTTTGCTTACAATTTCCACAAAACTAGCACCTTTTTTTTCATTAGTAAATAGCCTGACACCATATCAGTCACCCACCAGCTATCAAAGAGTAACAAGCTCCATTTCTACTTGCATGGGCCACCTTTTAACTGGCTTTGTTGAGAATGTCTCAGGTTATTATAAACAACAGCACACACACAAACCGTATCTTCATTAGATCCCAAGCTGTACACCAAATCTGCATTTAGGGTCACAGAAAAAATGCAGCCACTTCAGAAATAGAAGATATATTGCCACAGTAGAAAATACAATACAGACAAGGCTGAGAAAGGGAGAAAAAGAAGTCATAGGGTTAAATTAAAAGTTCAGTCTAAATGTTTAGCAGTGTAAATGCAGTTGTCTGTCAGACAAAAAGCATGGTTTCCAATACTGTCAGTCATTTACCATAGAAAACTACAAAGTTGATTTTTGAACTGGTCAGAACCCAGGAGACGTTACATGAAGTGAAAAGCAGAATGAAGAAATGGCAAGAGGGCAGAGAACTGTTTAAAGATCTTTCTAAAAAAAAAAAAAAAAAAAAAAAAGAGAGAGAAAGCACAGAGACAAAGAGAGACAGATTGAGAGAGATCTTTTAAGCTTAAAAAAAAAGACAAAAAAGAAAGATAATTTAAAATAATTTCTTATGCGCAAACATTCCAATTGTTCTTGAGCACAAGGTAATCTTGTAAGTAGTGTCAAATAGAGCTCACCAGTGAAAGCACTTTCCCAAATTTTATTGCAATTCCTTAAATTTTATGGATGCACTTAAAAGGGATGTAAAGCAAAGAAGGTCTTAGTGTTTTATGACAAGCCTCACAAATGGTTTTATTCTAAGAAAATAGCTACAGCTATTGTAGTATATACAATAATGATGTCTAGGAAATAGTTACTTCAGTAAGAACAATTGTAAACAAGAATTCTTTTTATTTTATATCTGAATTGGTCCCCAAAGATATTGCCAGCATTAAATCCTGACACTTCTTGGTAATGTAAGAAATTAGTGATGTGTAGGCATATCATGCTGCTGTACCTCTAGAACTACTATAAAGACTTATGAGTACTGGGGAAAAAAATAAATAATTGGGGGAATAAAAATCTATTTAATCCAGAAACATATTCAGAAAGAGATTGGTTTTTGGAGGAATGATTTAAGATTTAATCTTTCCTTTATATTTAGCCAGTCATTAAAGACAAAAATGTTTTTGGAATATATTTACAGAACATAATATCAAAGCAGAGGTGAATAGCAAATCCAAAGAAAAGAAGAAAGCATTTGTTATCCAGATCTGTATCTCTGTCAGGAAGAGGCACTCATTATTCCAGAATGTGTGTGTCACATGAATGTTAATCTTTGCCTTGTTAAGACACCTGGCCAAGTTTTCTTACAGGTGCCCCAAATAATACGATTCTAATTTGCAGATACAGCACTGTACACAGGCATTCAGGTTTCCAGAAGGTTAAACAAGGAATACACCAAGTTCTGCTGAAACTTAGCAAGAAGGGGATACCTAACTCATCTAGGTGCCTTGGCAGATGCAGCATGAGGGCACAGGCAACCATGAATGTTGATATTTCATTTGTATATGACAACAAAACATTTGAATGGGCATGTTTGAAAAGGTCTCTGTACAGTTCAGCATTAGTCTTTCAAAGTTCCACCATTATTTCTTCTACAATCATTCAACAGCTATCTATATGCTAATTAGCTATAGGAAAAAAAAGCATCAGTCTTCATGAGGGTATTTTTTTAGAAAGTGAAATTTGTATCTAGATAGAGGTTTTCACCTTAAAAACAGAGTAAATTTCTCAATTGTAGCAGTGATACTCTTTCCAGGACACCAGAATGGAAAGAATAGCTGTACCACGTTAGATGTCTGCCATACTATCAACTGTTACTGGCCAGCAACACTCTGCCTAGAGCAGAGTGAAAGAAAATAAATGTTTACCCACAATACTGCCCCAGCTTCCTAAAGTTTGTTGAGTCAGAGGTAAAGGCTTTCTTCTAAGCAGCTTTCCTTAGATTTTCTTCCATGAATCTGTCAACTACTCCATAAAACCACAAAAATTTCCAGCATGTTTTAATGGTAACTTTCTTGACTGAACTACACATTACACACAGAAGTCCCTCTTTTTGCTGGTATTAGCATACTTAACTTCTTCATATTACAGAAAACTTTCAATACATGCAATTATCTTTGCTATTCATCTCTCTAACTTTTTTAGGGTTTTTTACATATTATTTGAGATGGGGGAACCAGAACTGTTTAAAGCATTTGAGATCCAAGCCTAATGTGGATTTATAGAGTGGTATAACCATGTTTCCTCAAAATGGTAAAGATAACTTGCTTTCACCATATAAAGATATGGAGATAAAGAACCAGGACTTAGAATTCAGTATCTGTAAGTGGATTTAGAAAATATTTTAAAATATCCTTGCTGTCCTAAGGGCAATCTTATTTTCATATATATCCAAGAGAACCTACATATCACTATAGTCCAATAACTGAGTCTGACCTGCATGGCTTCTAGTTTTATTCATAAGGCAGAGGCACACACAGTCTTTTAGCTGGCACCTATAGGGTAGTTGCTACTAATTCTGTCAAATTATTAAGTGATGAGATAACACAATGATCATCACATTAGAGGAACCCATATAAAATCAGATATATGATCAGACTATAATCACCAAACTTACTCTTTACCTGTGCAGTGCTGAGGTCATACATGAGACTGACATTAGTATCTACATCTCCTTCCAAGGAAACAGAGTTAATCAAGTTGATCCAAGCTTACACGGTCCACCAATAAATGTCCCTTGCATTGAAGTTCCTGAACCAGACAGGTGGCAATAAATATGTTCGGTTCTTGATTTGACTCTTTCAGTTATTTGCATAATAGAAACAAATGTTATGTGACTGTTCCATTGCAGCTCCTGGCTAACAGCAAAATGGGCAATGCTCCATGCTGGGGTGGTTTGGCTGTGAAATTCCCCACAACAACCTGATGAAAGTTGTTCTCTATCAAGTCCAATGGAAGAACATTGTATCATCCTCTCTGACTGGTGTAAAAGTGTTATCAGATTGAATGAGATATTCCATTTCATAAGCAAAAGCTGTGTAAGTGAGGTGATAACAATGGGGCAGAGTGCAGAGTCTCTGGATCCCTTCCTCTCAGCAAAGTGTCTGCTGAATTGTGTATCAACGGGTCTCTTCAGACTGAAATGGGGACAAGACAAAGTTGTTCCCTCTTCTTTAATTTTTTTTTTTTTTTTTTTTTTAAATCAAGTCCTCTGAAACCACAGCTGGAATAACCAAGGGACTTAAAGCTTTACACTGAAGGGCAAAGACAGGAGAGTTACACTAACATACACATAAAGATGGTGTTCACACATTTCTAACACATTCAAACTCATGTTGTCAAGTGGTCTGCAAGAAGTTACACCAGACCACGATGTTTCAGGTTGCAAAGTCAGACAATAAATATCCTGGGAACTACTCCTCAACACTGCAGAAAATCAAAGAAAAAATTAACTAGCATTTTTCAGCTCCTGTGAGCTGTTCAAAATTGTTTTATGTAGGGATGTACATCATCCCTTCTTGTAAAGAATATCTGTGGTGCCAATTTCCTACCAGCACTATATAAACTGAGACAAGAAGCAAGTACCTGGAACTAGATATATATTGCTTGGCTGAGCAGACTAAATGCAATAAAACTGAGCTGACTCCCAAAAGCATTTTAGTTATTGTATATACCACCTTTAATCACTTCTCACTCTTCCAAGAATTTAATATAAGTTCAAAGCTTTATGGGTCTTTAAAAAAAAAAAAAAAAAAAAAAAGGCTAAAATTAAGATTATCATTAGGAGGATGTTTTCTAGAGAAAGGAATGTCAGGATATACTGCAAGGATGTTCTCACTCAGATGTCTAACAAATAAGGTCTTCTTTTTGGATAAAGTGCTGCACTGGAACTGAGGATACTTACAATCAATTGGCAGCACTGCCATCAGTTTCCTGCATGACCTAAAGCTAGTCAGTAAATTACTCTTATTCAATTCTTGTCAGTGAGGACAATAATAGTTAATTTTTCCCACTTGTGCTTATTCAGACAGAAGACATCTCAGACAGAGACTCTTTCTACCCTTATGTATATAAAGCACCTATTGAAAAGAACTCTGATCATTTGTGCTGCCGTAATAGGAGTAATTGTACATATTTCCTCCAGGTATTCCTCTGTTCTTTGAAAGTAAACTCCTGGATCTACATGACAAATATGTAGTCACCACTAGAGGCAGGGCAAAACTGTATTTAAAAAAGATGCCCTTGGGTAATACAAGTATGAAGATATTTGTATATTCATGTTGCATATGACTGGAACGGGTCTTGGCAAGATGTGCCATTTCATTTAAGCACAAAATTAGCCTTGATTAGCAGTCATCTTGTGTTAACAAATACCATCTATTTAAGTTATTCTGTAAATTACCTGTAATGAGAAGTGTTGTGGCTAAGGCAACAAGACATAACAGCAGCAAAGAACAACTCTCTTAGAATAGTGATGTAAGAAAGCATGATATACAAAGGCATCAACAGCTGCATGCAACTTCTCCCCTCTGTTTTTTGTATAATTGCTATGCACTTTCTCAGTAAAAACAGAAAGCAAATCGTAAAAATTTACCCTTTGGTTAAAGTGTAGTCCTTGACTAATAGTATTTGCCCTTTTCTAAATTACAGTCAACTGATACTCTTTTTTTGATCCTAAACAAAATTTAAGAAAATGTTATTCTGAATAGTAACTACTAAAAAGTAAACTCCTGCCAATCAATACAACTGAGCAGCAAAAAGTGTTCAAGACCTGTCTCCAGTATTAGAAAATTAAATAAATGAGATAAAGTGCCCTAGATAAAAGACTGGGAAAAAAAAAAAGAAAATAAAAAAGAAAAATGGATTCTTAATATATACCAGCATGATTTTAAGTATGACTCAGCTGCTTTACTTTTTTTTTTTTTTCTCTGTGGAAGGCAAATTTTTAATTCTTTGAAAAGTCAGATGGTCAAGTAGTATAAAATCCTGTCATCTCTATTTAGAGTGGTCAGAAAATTACCTGTATAGACATTCTTTTGTCACCAGCACTAACATCTAGGACTCTGGAATGTATCTGCAATATCAGTCAAAACTGAAAAAGAAAATGGAAAAATGAAGTAAAAATAGAAGATGGAAAATAAAACTGTGTAAAATATGGCATGTTTTAGTAATGATTTGCAAGAGTTTCATGGGCATTTGTACTTCGATTTCTACAGAATAATCACAGTATTTTGGCTAACACAGAGAAATGAAATTAAAATGCATCTGATAGGATGTCAGGGAATTCATGCCTGTCAAAAATTAAATGCAGCAAATCTGGAAGCAGCACTCAGATGGTGAGAAATGCAGCAGCAGCAACAGTAAGTTCTGTGGCTGAGCACTGGACTGAGGTGGACATGGGGCTTTCTAGAGTCAGAAAAATATGGGAAACTGCAGAGAGACCCACCAAGAGCCAAGCCAGTGACCAGGAGCACTGCAAACAGGGCAGGCAAACAGAGTGTGATATGGCAGGAGGGCATGGAATGGATGTGTGCATGGCAGTTTGTACAAAAGGGCACATGGGGAGGAACCTACATCATGTTTGTAGGTCCACAGCCCAGTAGTTTACAGTACGTGGAAAGAGGGACTATACACTTGGGAGGAATACAGGAACATTGCCAGGGTATGTAGGGATGCAATAAGGAAGGCTATGGCCTTCCTGGAACTAAATCTGGCAAATAATGTAAAAGCCAACAAGAATGGCTTCTTCAAGTCAACCAGTAGGAAAAGGAAGACTAGGAGAATGTGGGCCTGCTGCTGAATGAGGTAGATGATGGAGGATACAGAGAAGGAGGAGTTACCAAATGCCTTCATTGCTTCAGTCTTTACTGCTAAAACTGGCCCTCAGGAATCCCAGATCCTGGAGATAAAAAAGAAAGTCTGGAAAAAGGAAGACTGTCCCTTGGTCGAGGAGGATCAGGTTAGAGATCATTTAGGCAAACTTGATACCCACAAATCCATGGGCCCCAACGAATGCACCCATGAGTGCTGAGGGAGCTAGCAGATTGTATTGCTAAGCCACTCTTTATCATCGTTGAAAGGTCATGGAGAATGGGAGAGGTGCCTGAGAACTGGAGGAAAGCCAATGTCACTCCACTCTTCAAAAAGAAGGACGACCCAGGAAACTGGACATGTTCCTGTGCAACCTGATCCTGCTTTACCGAGGGGCTTGGACTAGATGATCCCCAGAGGTCCCTCCAACCCCAACCATTCTGTAATTCTGTGAAGTCCAGCGTATATTAACGACTGACCTTTAAGTTTATATATTTAATCATCTTTAGTTCTGCCAATTCATTTCAGAAACCTAGTATAAACTGTGCTTGTAGAAAATATTTTCCTTGTGCATTTTCAGCAGCTGATACCAAAATCTGGAACCTGAGAGTTTTGTCCCATTGCTCCAGCTGCTTTTCAACTTCTGTCTGCGATTGATTCTTTCATCAGAAATTATATAAGCTACAAACTAGATCTAAGCAGCATAAGATGGCACCATGTTTTCTGAAACTATTCCTTAAATAACTCTTCACTGGGATATTCTATGTGATGCAAGTTTACTATGTTAGATTCTAAATTGTGAAGTGAACTTTAACATTCAGGTGCTGCCTCTATGTCCTATAACTGGCAATATTTGTAATACGAACAGAATTATGGTCTGTCACTGCTAAATGACATTGTGCTATCAAGTAATATCTGGCAAGATGAAGCAGTTGGAAGGGGATCTAAACACTTTTGATATTCATCCAAAGTGAAGAAAATATTATCTCCTCAGTCTGGTTGAAAATTGTTTTGAGCAATTTATCATACTATTGATGCCAAAGCTAGTGTTGTGAAGTACAGATTGAGACAGTAATTTTGGTCTGGAAGACAAACTTTAATTCCAGTATTAAGAAAACATAATATTAAAACACACTGTTGTAATTCAGGGAGCTGATAAATCAGTTGTGCCATGAAATGAGCTTTGAGACATTAAAGTGCCAAGATACTTCGTTAATTACTTCTGTAACACCAAGTAGGCCTAGAAATGAAAGTATTCATTATGGAAAACTGTAACTTGGTGTAAACTAATGCTGTTTGTTTCATCTGAATGGCCCTCTCACTGGAAATAGCTGACATGCACAATCAAAACTTGCCATCAGCTGACCACAGACTTTTTTTTTTTTTTTTTTTTTTTTGACATACAACTGTGGTATTTTATGTATTTATATTTTACATGAGAAAGTAGTGCACTACTGCAATACTCTCTGGGCAACAAGGCACTGGCTAGCAAATAGTGACCTGATAATCAACAGGACAAAAGAATGGTTTGATCCCAAAGGATTAAAAATGTTAACCTTAAAAGATAAGAATTTTTACACTTTCCCTTAGATTATATACAAACAAAATTAGGTTTATATCAGGAGATATAATGATACAATTATGATACAAATTATGATACAATTATGATACAAATATGATATAAAATTTGATATAATGACCCTTCAGTGGATAAGGAATTGGGCAGACGGCCACATCCAGAGGGTAGTGGTCAATGGCTCAAAGTCCAGATGGAGAGCAGTGACAAGTGGTGTCCCACAGGGGTCCATAC
>JANHGN010019593.1:43120-56200 GCA_024605025.1 Megaceryle maxima | reverse complement strand
AGACGTAGCACTTGAGGCTATGGTCTAATGGATAGACAGATGTTAGGATGAAGGTTGGACTTGACGATCCTAGAGATCCTTTCCAACCCTAATGGTTCTATGATTCTAAGATTACAGTTAACTATGGTCGGTTAAAAAAAAAAAAAAAAAAAAAAATCCCCTCCCCCTGAAAGCAAAAGTATTTACATTTATGTTAGATGAAGAGCTGCAGAGTCAATTCAAGTTTGGTCTATTGGTCTGTCAAGGAAGATCAAGCATTTTCCTTCTAGGTGCAAAGAAACGATGTGTGTGAGTGCCACCAAACGCACGAGTGGTTACATGTAGCCGGGTCTGGACTTGGATCTGCAGGGAAGAACACACTCAGAATGGTGGCAAATGTCCTGGTGGGGGAGCTCTGGCAGAGCTGTGCTGCCCATAGGCATTTAGTCTAACTTGTGCTTTCATTAAGAGTTTTGTTTAGAAAATATCTTAATAGCTTTGCATTTATTGAATAATGGTGACACAGATATCTGTTCTGGGAAAAGATCACTGGGATTAACTAAATAATTGGTATAGTGGCAAATTACTTTGCTAAGACTTGTCTTCTGCACTTCTTCCTTCTGATTCTAATGCAAGCTGTGCTCTTTCATTTTTCAGCTGGCAAAGAACAACTGAGCAGAGAATAGCATTACTGGCAAGTGTGCAATCATCAGTGCCCCATGGATTTTTGTTCAGACATGATACTAAACTGATGCAGAGCAGTTTCCTGAAAATTTCAGGGTTAGTGTCTGGGAAAGCAAGGAAGGGAGGGCAACTGTCTCTAAAGTAACTTTGTGACTTGGATTGCTGTGAATCTCTGTTATTTCTCACACTGATGTTGAATATCTGTGTTTGTCACTATAAAACTAGTGAAATTACAGTGATAGAAGAGAAAGAAAAAAAACCAAACCAACCCAACCCAAATGTCTGTTGTGGTATTTCAGAGAAAATAAATAAATTACAAAGGAAGAAAGCCTTATTTTTGATGTAAATATGACATTTTCCTTTTATAAAGCTCCAATATTAACTACATATGAGGTGTGAGAAGAGAAAAAAGAGCTGACAGAAAATCAGAAGAGTGCCTGAAAATCAGGGTCACTTTAGAGGCTTTAATGATATCCTGTAATGTGACATAAACCATCTATTGTGATTTTGCTGGGAAATTTGTATCTAAGGTCAATGTAGCAGAAAATAAAAGTTGAGAAAACTTACACAGGGTTGCTGTGCTGGAATGAGAGCTGTGTTTCCTCTTGAACCAGTCACAAAGAATGGTTCTCATTCAAATTTACATAAAACAAATGCTAATGACTTGTTAGACTTTATTCTAACGTGTGTGTTGCTTTCTGTCAGTTTTATCTTATATTATTGGAAAACTTTTGTTTAGATTTGTTACTCAGACTCATTAACACAGTTCTCTGGCAATGGTTTTCTCTCCTCTCCCCTCTGTAGGCTGTCAGCACCATGCAGTGGTGCTCAGTGTTTGGGATCTGCTGTGCTTGGCACAGATGGGGCTGGTGGTGGGGATTGGGCTGGTTCTGGCATCTGTGGTCTGAAGGGTAGTCAGACTCCTCTGCTGAGCTCCATGCCCAGGTGTGTGGTCCAGCTAAGAGCTAGTCTACAGTCTGACCTGGGTTTTCCCCAAGAAAAACAAGAAACCACAGAGACCAATCCTCCCTTCCATGTTCCCCCTTCAGTGTTTCGTCCTTTTATGGCAGTGGTGTGTGCAGAGAGCTGAACATCCCCCCAAGGTTATGTGTGTGGTTTGCTAAAATATTTAGTGGAGGGAACAGATACAGCAAGGGCCAGTGAAGTGATGTGGTTTCATAGGGAGCTGAGTCGGGAGCCGAACCTGAGTGATTTAATAACAAGGACAACTACTCATTCATTATGACTTATTTAATAACAAAGTTGAAATAAATACTGGAAATTGTCTCAGATAATTTTTTGCAACTTTCCAGTCAGAATTAATTACATACTGTTAGTAGAGCACCTGAATCATTAGAAATGATTCTCTGCTTTCCTTCCTAAGGATGTAAATTAACACATGTTCTGTTTTGCTGACAGTTGAATTCTGCTTCAGGAAACTCATGAAGCATGGCTGGTGTGAATACAGACAAATGCATGATACTAACTTCCCATCTGAAAACAGTGGTTTCAGTTAGCTCTATTTTGTATTTTCTTCCCTTGCCTGTGACAGTTCTGAGTATCAAGGAATACATGCTGCTGAACCACACAAACCAATTTCATTTTGCCTCAGATTTCCCCCTTCCCCTGTGTGACTGCAGGCAGCAATTGCAGAATTGCAATCACGTGAACATTAGCAATAAAAGCACTGTCCTCTTAAACCTCCTGGATGATAAGAAGATAAAAATATTAATGGGTGGTCTACACCAGCACACCTACATTTTTTAGCACTAGAAGAAAATTGAAGAGAGCTGGTGGTTCGGGCAGGGGAGACAAGAGAGATATGGTAAATTCAAGGCAAGAGGTGGTCTAAGCCCTGTGACCTGCTTCACTGCTCTCCTGCCTCCCCTCAGATACAGCTCAGAGGCTTAAAAACTAAGCCATGTGTTAAAAAAAAAAAAAAAAAAAAAGTAATAAAATGTGCTTTAAACACCCTGTATTTGGGCTATGTCCTGGTAGGCTGTGCCTCACTGTATCTGGCTTTTTGGTGGTGTAAACTGTGTACAGCCTATAAGTAAGCACTTGGACTTCAGGATCCTGTCTGTGGAGGACTGCAGATGTATGGGTGTTAAACGATGTGAATGGTGGGCAAGCCCAGCCTTGGGAACAAGCCTGGCCTGATGTGTAACTCATAGCACAGGCATATTCAGAAAGCTCTCTGTGCTGACAGAGATAAATGGATGTGGTAAGAAAGTGACAGAAAGCAGAGTTCAGACTACTCTCCGTGGGTGATACTCCTCTTCATGTTTTATTTCCCGTTATTTTAAAATTAAGCCATAAACTGAAGGCAGAATTCACATTACACATTCATCTCCTCTTCTGCAAGCCTCTGGGGGACAGCCATTCTATCAGGGTGTAGAGCAGAGGGCTTCTGACCATTGTTGAGCTCTTGTGTGTATGTATATGTACTGCTTGAACAGGCAGGTGTTTTATGTTCTCCTGGGATATACCATGCTTTTTTTCCCATAGTTACTTGTTAACATCTGTATTGGTATTCCTCAGGTCTTGTTTTGACATGATGTATAATAGGGCCTGGTCCCTGGAGAACCAGGATTTATGCTGAGGATGCATTTTTTCCCATAATAGAATAAAGGGTTAAATACACTTTTGGATTTAAAAAACATTGTTATGAAAGAAAGTGAGGAGAAGAGGGAAGAGAAATTTTAAAAGGCAATGTGAACAAAGGAACATTTTTATTGCCAAAACCATAGCAATTAATGATATGTAGGTTGTCTAGGATGTATTTCTAACCGCTGAATCATTGAGTATGAATGAAACCTTTCCTGCTATTGAGGCATTTAGGATGGTCTGTGGGGATTCCTCTAGTGTCTGGTAATTGGATCAAACTCATACTGATGTCTTTTCCCTAGTGGGATGCCAGTCTAGGTCTCTCTTCTCCACCCAACTACACATTTTCACAGTGCTCTGGGAACTGAATGCCTCGAGGACCATTACTGCTCTATCAGTAGCTAAGGCTGGCCAACAAGTAAAAATATCTTAGGAGAGGATGAACAGAAAGCCAATGAAAAAATTACCTGTAAGCAATGCTAAGGAAAGCAGGCTGGTAGAAAATTGTACATCCAACAGCCGTGAACCTAGCTAGGAAGTTAAGTGGTGAGCACACCTGGGCACCAGACTGAGGGTGTGAAATGGTTAGACTGGCTTGTGGCACATGTGGCCATGTACAGTGGGTTCGCTCAGACTGTCCTGAGGTATGGGTTTGTTTCTCGCCCCAAGGGAACTCATCAGCATGACTACTCACAGCTAGTTCACCATGTGAAATCTCATGTGTTGGAGGCAGAGTGCAATGGAAGGTGGCTGTCTGGCTTAAGGAGGAAATTGTGTGTTGTTGCTGGCGGCAAAATGAGGTAGCTTGTCTTGGTATTGTGGAAGGAGGGGAACATAAGTGGCAGATCCTTGTTGGAGAAGCAATGGAAATGGAAAGCAAAGGAAGAAATGCAGTGGTGGGGATCAAAAGGAAAGGAACAGTTGAATTAAGATGGAGGTGCTCTGACAAACCACTTTTTGCTTCTTTTTCTTTCGTGATCTGGTCTTGTCTACAGCTCTAAGCTTATGTTTTTATACTCCCCAGCTTGCTCCATCTGCTGTTTGGCAAGGCTGTGTTTTCTCATGGATGGGCTATGGAGTACCAGGCTCTTTGACACAGCTAGTGTACAGTATCAAGGCTTGCATTGTATTCTGGCTTGGTAGACCATACTTCCTCTCACTGCAAATCCTGCTGGCTTTTGCCACCCAGGCTTACTCTTTCCTGACTGAGTGTAGCCTCCCTCCACCACTAATGGTGCAGCATTGCCTTCCCAGCAGTGAGAATTAGCCCTTGTAAGCTGCACTGCTTCCCTGTCAAAAGGACCTAGAGAAGCCTGTGGTCCCTTCTTACCTAACAAGTTAAAACCTTCTTCTGACAGAGCTTTCTTGCCTTTTTGAGGGGGTCTAAAGCACTGCAGCTCTGTTTCACAGAATCCTCTATGGTTCTCTGTTTCAGACAGTGAAAAACCATCAATAAAAGACATGGTCAGCAAGACTATTCCTTAGATAATTGTGAAAACATGTTTAATCCTCTGTTGCTGTGAGCCTGTTTGTTGATGCCAGTAGTCAGAACATTTATCATAACTGCTCTGAATTATCTCAACATGCCATGATGTCAGGCAGGGTGAAAATCTCCCTTTGAAGTGGTCTTTCTTTTAGTACATTAATTTAGCAAAGAAAAGGAGAAAGGATTTAGTCAAGCTTATTGGAACAGCCTGAGAGCAGATGCTCCTGCATGAACAGTTGCTTTGTGTGCATTCAGCAAGCAGCAGCCAATGGGTAGCCCTGTAGGATCATGGATGATGAAGGTCAAGATCTGACACTGGCATCCACAGGTTTGGGTTCACTGAAACCAATGGAGAGGCTTATTGTGCCAGGTCTGGGTTTGATAGTGAATGTAAAGACAGATGGGATGCAGAAGAAGATTACCAAAGTTCAGGAAAAAGCATTGGGCTAAGTAGTTAGTCCATAGTGGATCAAGCTGCTCTCTGTCTCTCAATAAGCAATTAGCTGGATTATAAACTAAGGGAGATGTTGTGTCTGAGTCCTTGTAGTGTAGTCTGTTACCAAGTCTCATTTTTCTTGTGTTTGAAGCAGCTGGAAGCAATTGAAAAGTGCCATGACACAGAGATCTTGAGTCTTGCAGCCATTAAAACACAGCCATGGGGCACATTGGAGGGATGGTGCTACCTCTGTCTGTGCTCAGAGTTGGTCAGACATCAAGTAGCTCAGCAGGAGCATGTGGTGGTGAGAGGCTCAACCAGAGTGAGTGCATCCTGCATGTGTGTAGAAGGATTATTACTCAGCTCAGTATCAGATTAATGTGGCCACACACTTCCCAAGATGGCATGGCTTGTGTCTTGCCAGAGACACAAAGCAGGTCTGTTATTTCCTTTGATCAACCCTGTAGACCTCCCTAATGTGACTGGGATGATGCTGGTGCAAAACTGGCTTCAGCCTGGCAGCTGCTGCAGATTCCCTCATGCAAGTGGGAGGATCTGAGGAAAAGCCTGAGGATTTAACTAGGACAACTAGCACCTCTTACAGGTCGATATGCTCTGCAGCATCAAGGAAACAGCATGCCTTTACCTTTATGTGTTCCTGACAGGAAGTTTGGCATCAGTACCAACAATGTGCAAGATCTATCTTTTTTGTCCTTTTCCCAAACAAAAAGAGTGCTCTGGTAGCCATGTAGAGTGCATCTATCTGTGTGCTTGCACCTCTCACCTGCAACTATGACCTAATTTCATCTAGAGATGTAGAAGCATTGATTTAATATAATTTTAATGAAAATGACAGCCTGGATAGAGAGGCAAAATGCCATGAAAGGCTCCTTTAAGGGACCAGCATCTATCTGTGTTGACCCTTTATTGAATCCTGTAGGTCTACACGGGAAAGGGATTTTGGATGTTCCTTAAAAAAAAAGAAAGCTTCATCTGGAATTTACGCTTGATTACAAAGCCCAAACTTGACAGGCAAAACAGCAGAAAACAAGACTAGCAGCTCAGCAGCAACTGGTGCTACTTCTCCCTCCTTCTCTCTCTTTAATGGGTGTGCAGACCTGCGAGCAGGTTTGGCAGGTGGCATGCAGGCATCCTGGCACAGAAGGAGGTGAACCACATGGAGAATCTGTCCTTATTTGTATCATGCTGTGGCATCGGGGATGTGCTGTGAGTTGGGTTCAGAGGCTCTGGCCTGGGAGGAGAGGAGGATCCTGAGTGAATGTGGAAGCTGGAGCAGGTTTTGCTACATGTAGTCAGAGAAGAACCAATCCCATCCTACAGGCTTGTTTCCTGCTTTAGTGTAGCTCACTAAAAGGCATTGTCTGATTTACCTAGATGTTTTGACACTGTCAGTTATTATCAGGTTTTATTGGTGCTCTTTCAGGATTCATTGTTTCATAGAGACCAAGCCCTTAGGGCATATGACAGGGGATATGAGTTAGAAAAACAAGCAGCTTTGTACTGCAAGAAGTAACATTTCTTTACTGTAAACATGTGGAAATTCTTTTCTAAAAACACATGGGAAAAATGAACTTTGATAAAAACTAGATTAAGGAATGACTGAGATAATACAGTTCCTATGAAAATAAAAAATAATACTCAAACTAAAGAAACCCAGGAGCTTTCTTGACTGTCTTGCAGTGATTTGGAACATTTTAATTATAAATGCAATTCAGTTACAGGTTTTGTTTTTCTGGAGACTTGCAAAATTCTGGCTAGCCTTTTTGTTCTCCTTTTTTGCATCTTTTTACACTTCTTGTTTTTAGACATTATCACAGAAACATCCATGTGTTATGAGAAAGATTGGTGTTACTATATTTCTCACCATACTGAACAAGAAATTATCAGAATCTTTCCTGGAAGAAAAGGCATGAGATGTTGTCATTTTTCTAAATCAAGTAGTTTTGGACACTTGAAAACTATGTCTCAGGCTACTGGTTGTTCTGCAAATAGAAATAGAGAACTCCATATGCTGGAATATTGAGTTACCTCTTTTGCTGATCCCTGCATTGCACATGTAACTATTTAACAAGGACTAAATTGCCAGAGCCAACTTCCCATTTACAAGCTCTGTGCCACCCTTGACAATGCAGTCAGATACATACGCTGACATACATATGTACTCAAAGCTGTACCTACAGCTACACACAAATATGTGCATAAATTTATCCCTAAAATGCATACATAGTACATCTATATCTATGTGTACTTTTTACAAATGGATCCAGGCAGCAAGTATGAAACTTCTGTTTTACATGTGATGATTGTGGTGTTCTCTTCTTAACACCAGTGGAAGATTGGTTTAGGGTCGGGGCAGCCCCTGAGACCTATAAGAGAGGCTCTCTGTTGAGCTCAGGAGCCCCCAGAGAGAGAGCGATGAGCGAGTGAGCTATAGACCTTCTAGATCTCTCTGCTTTGTACTGAATATGACACATATGGGCTGGAATACCTCCTTGGTCAGTTCAGGGTCACCTGCCCTGTCCGCTTCTCCCTGCAGGTGCAGCCTTTCCCTTTCCTGCACCCCCCAACATGGTACACAAGATCCAGCAGTGGCCTTGGTCTGCACACCAATCCTTGGTAGTAACTCTAAACATGGGGTGTTGTCACTGCCAGCAGCAGACACTGCCTGTGAAAACAGGCTGCTGACTTCAGACAGTGCAGCTAGGAGAACTGAGCTGGAAAGTAAAATCACTGGACAGAACCAGCTCTGTTCTCACCCAGACCAGGACAACTGGTCATGCAGAGTCATCCCCTTTTGTGGTATCTGTACCATTGATACAAACATTCTAGTCTAAATCCTGATCATATGGAAATCAGTGGCAATTCTGTCATTGATTCCAGAGCAATGAGGAGTTATCAAAAATTTCAATTTATACTACCTTCTTAATAGTTTTGTCTATTAAATTTAAATTGCTAGAGACTATAAGGTAAACATTGTGAGTAAAAAAATGTAATAAAATAGTTTAATTTATTTCTGGGTCTATCAAACAGTGCTGATAGTACTTTTATGTACTTAGTTTTAATTTTAAAATAAACAATAATACTGTGTTGGGAGATCTCCTAATTTCCTGTTAATAGAGTTTAAAGTGAAAAGCATTTTTCAATGGGAAAGCTGCCCATTAAAATTACAGATGGCAATTTTGTTCCACTTTTAAGCTCAGCTTTTCTGGCTGGAGATCCTTCAGTCATAAGGCATTTATAGCTTCTTTAACAATATATAACAACAACAGAATTGATACTTCCTTATACATCTGTAAACATGTTAGAAATGAGAGAGGGTCTCAATAACCTGCAGCTCCTCCCCAACCCTGAAACCCACATCTCTCTCTTCCCCAAGGTAGTCACTCACCTGTGTCAGCCCACAAACAGACAAGTAGAAGTCTATGCAGAACAAGAATCCTGGGAGAGCCATGAAGGGACATATCCTGATGCTCTGAGGTGGCCTGGTCTGTAGAGTTGGAGTGGCTGTACAGTTGTGTGAGCTAATATGCTAGTAGGACCTATACATATTTGAAATCTCTAGTTTAGGTGTATATACATCATTCCTCTTGCCTGGGAATCAGAGATATACACACTTATGCATAGCCATGTCTATATCTGTATCTATATCTATACACATATATGTTATGAGCCGTGCGCTCAGTAAGAGGTAGGATTTTCTTGCTCCTGATGGAGCTGTGGGGTTATCTGGTGGGCAGAGGTTTGGGAAGAGCAGGTAGTGGGCTTCTGCCCAGTGAAGAAGGGGCACTGCATGCCTATGCCAAGCCACAGGCACAATAAAATCTGAGTTTGTGAGGTCCTGGCCCCACTGAAGTAAGTGGAAGATCTCACACAGGCTCAAAAGCCAATGTTTCACCTAGGATAAGCAAGATATTAAAAAGTGACTGATTAGAAGGGAAAACCCTGGTAACCAGGGACCATGGAAAGGAAAACGGGGAGAGTACAAGACATCTAATGAGACTTTAGTTTAACACCACATTTTATTCTCTTAGGGACTCATGCAGTTTAAGAGTGATTCCTTCACTGTGAATTTATCTGCTATGTTGGTTTTGTGTCACTGCCATAGTTTTATTTTTTAGCAGTGATATTGTAAGAGGCCTCTAAACCCAAGACATATAGAGAATAAAATCTTCTACATTCATTTTACTTTAAATTTGGTGTTTCAAGGTGCACTTTGAGGCTTGTTGTAGCTTTACATTTGGCCATTACATGTGAATAGGAAAAGGGATAATTCTGTCCTCGAGGCTCATTTTTGATGTCCCTCTGATTTGAGATTATTACCACAAAGCATTACATCAGTCATGTTGTATATGCAGTAAATGACCTCGACTGTTAAGAAGCCATTAATCAACAAGATAAAACTTTGTGTCTCTTGTGCCTTTGGATGTGAAGGACAGTGCCTGATTGTTCCTGAGATGCTATAATCAGAAGAAAAATGCTGCTGGCTTCCTGGTGAGCTAGTGTGGTTTTGTTTTCCTAGTACTATGTTTTCCTGGTAAGGATGCAGTCCTGCAGGCTGATACCAGAGGATTTTTTTCTGTCTACTCACCTGTTGCCAAGGAAATTCAGAGGTCAGAATGTCTTGATTTTATGGATGTGAAAAAGTTGTGTGGGAGAGCCTCAAACCAAAGACAAGTGTCTGAGCAGCTTTGCTTGGAATAGTGATTTTTAAGCACAAAGAAGCATAAAAAGCTGATGTATTATATGCTTCTGCTAAAACATTTGAGGGTTATGATAGCTTCCATTCTGAAGAGGTGCAGAAGGACAAGTTAAGAATGTTTTATCATTTTGCAGTAGGAGATAATTAATATTTACAATTGATATGTTTTGTTGTTGCTGGTCCAGAGCACTGGCTGGTTCTGCCATTTCCTTCATTATGGCTCCAAGCTCAAGTCGCTTTTCCTCCCCTATATATTTGTATTTTACCTTTAGCAGAGTTACATCTTAAAATAAGTATTGGCTTTTGCAATATTTCTGCTGCTTATGAGAATGTCTTAGTTAACCTAGTGAATATGTTTGATAGAAGAGGGAAAGTATCAGGAAAACTTAACGTGAACAGCCTTGAAATGTGGTGCCCAAGCCTGTAATGTGACTTAGTGAGAGGCACTCACCTCTGATATATTTTTAAAACACTTGGGAATCAAACAAGTTGAGAAAGCTTTGTGCAGCTCTTTCTTAAAATCCATAAGCATCTACTAATCCATGACAAACTCTGTAAAGAGGTCTCTTCTGTCCCTCCTGATATCATTGGATTTCATGAAGTATTGTGCAGTGCAAAGTGAGTTTCAAACCCTGGTTTGTCTGAGCTCACAGCAGAGTTGTTGAAGGAGACAAGTTCACCTGGTAACTGATAATCTCTACAGCAGAGGGAATGCAGAGAATTTGTCCTTTGGTTCCAATAGGAAAATACCAATGAACACACCACATTTTTTCCAGCTTTCACTAACACTTTTTCTCACTTTGTTTATGTAGTTAAATGATTTGAAATGAATGATATGTATAATCCACTTTACCTGCTATTATATGATGCATTGCAAATGGGTTAGCAATTTTTAGGGCAGGGGATGTAGAGGTGGAGTTTGTGTGCATACATTGTATAACAGGATGGGATATAGTTTCTAAGCGTTGCCACAGTAGGTATACATTCTCTATGCTTGGTAAAGCTGGGTCTTAAATAGTAATATTTACTAAAGAGATGGAACACTACATCCATTTTGTGTGGGAGAATTCTGAAACAAAAACCACACCACCACTACAACAAACACATCCCATTTAAAGGCACTAATGAATGTACTGTTTTGCATTACACACATTAAAACCATGACATATAGTATTCCTACCAACCCATGTGTATGATTGGTCATGATGGGGAGAGGAACAATTAAGCTTTTTTTTTTTAGGTAATTGTAGAGATCAACTGGTAATTCATCTAAGTCACAGTTTTACAAATGTGCCCTGTGACTGGTGAAATTTTGCTGTGTATCAGTGAATTGAGTATGTCTGTGAGTGCCTGCATGAAAACAATGAAGGCTTGAGATGGTATTATTGGGTTTCCCTGTGGGATGGTAAACATACTTACTCCACTAACTGACACCGGAGTTCAATGAGATCAGTAGTAGACAGGAAAGCTAAGTCTTGGTCTTGCAATCACTTCTGCATATAGTCAAATTTAAATCTGTGTCTATCTCTGTTGGTGTTAATGGCACTCCTCAAGGGCTTAGAGAGTAACTGATCTTTAAAAGCTTGCAGGTCTGTAGGCTAATAGCATCTCTGTATTGGACCATAGAAGAAGAAAGAAAAAAATATATAAAAAAATGTGTTGTGTCAATTCAACAAATGTATTTAAGTTTCAATTGTTTATAACATTTCAGAATATATTAGTAAATGTTCTGTGATGTATTGATAATAATAATAATGAAGTCTGAGTAATTCAAGATCTAATTACATCATCTTGCTATCAAGTCATGCTTAGAAGTAGAAGAGAAAGCATCAAAATGAGTTCAAACAACAAAATATGATTCACCAAAAAACCACTGGTTGCACGAGCTTTCTGAAACTTTAAGGAATATTGAGTAGTAAGTATCTCTGCTTGTCTTAATATGTGGGATTATTTAGGTTGGTTGGATATCTTGGAGCACTAGTTTATTCACAGTATATATGGTAAGGGAAGAAGACTGTCCTATAATTTGTATGTAAAAGGTATTCACACCCCATGAAAAACCTCCCAGAGCTGCTCCCCGTCACTTTATTCATGCAGGATGTGTTGTTACCTTGCCTGGACCAGGTTGGCACAGCATGAATGAGATCTGGCATACACACAGTGCTGTGGGAGTGACGGACCACCACAGCCATAAAGGCTAGCACTAACACCTGCTGTGGTTTGACAGGAACACTGCTGATGGGTCCAAAGGGCTTGTCTTGGCTGGCCTGGGTGATGTGCACCATGAGAAAAAGGTCTCTACCACAGCAAGCCAAGGCTAGATATCTGAGGAGGTATCCTGGCCTCCCACTGAAATACTGGGACAGTGAAAACATCTGCCATGGCTGATGGGCAGTTGTATCCAAGATAGTTTCCTCTGCTCATTTTGAATCACCTGCTTTGTGATGTTCTCCTTTACCTTCTCCCTAAGTGCTGTTATGGAGAGATTGCTAAAACATAGCCCTTATAAACGGATTGATAGACCATAAAGGATGATGATTACGAAGATGAAGACCTCCCTACCTCATTGGCAATTATTTTATGATTTTTTTCTGATTAATGATTCTGTTTTAGTCATTTCAGTGCTCAGCAGTCTTCATTTGTTAGTGTTGATTATGGAATTCCATGCTTTGCCTGAATCTGAGTTATTTTGACCAACAATTGTGAATTAAAATCAATAGAAATGTCATTAGCATCCCAGTGCTGTGAAATATAATATGACCATTTCTCATGCATTCAGTTTATTAAAATTTGCTAAAGTGTGAAATATGTATGACAAGTAATGATGTTTTAATCTTTTGCCAAGGTAACAACTGAAAGCTGATTGATTCTATTCAGTAATTATAAAATCAAAATGATGGAAGATTGTAATCAAAAAGGATTCTGTCTCATACTTTGTCACGCTCCATGCAAGATAAAATTCTCATTTGTAACATCTCTTTTATCTGAAAAGAAATCAAACTCCTATTTGCCCCAGTTTAAACCTCATGGATAGTTAGATGACAAACTCTTTTTTTTTTTTTTTTTTTTTTTTTAACTCTGACGAGAACATAAAAGCAACCTGCACCCACTGAGGGGTTATATCCTTGTGAGTGCCATGGTACCTTAAAAGCTTTTTCTCCACTTCTA
>JANHGN010019593.1:0-15277 GCA_024605025.1 Megaceryle maxima | reverse complement strand
GTTTTTCTTAGACAGACATAGAAAAGATAACATCTATTTTTTAAAAAAACTTAAAAAAAACTTTTTAATAATAAATATATGGTTTTTTTACATCTCATGTTAAAAACAACAACAGAAATGACAGGTCAAGGCATGGGTGATTTGCTGTCTATTTTTAACAAGCATCTCTAAAGAAGAAGAGATCAGCTACTGCTAGGGCAGATCATGCAGTAGTCAGGAAACTTTGTGAATCACCCATGATAGGCTGAGGCTGCCATTCTTCATATGATTTTCCAAGTTCACTTAAATGTTATATGGCTACCAAGATGAAAAGCAGTCTCATCTTTGTCTTTTTTTTTTTTTTTTTTTTTTTTTCTTCCTCTGGCCGTTTTCTATTACTAAAAATGATGATTGTGATGAATCATGTCTTCAGCTGAACATCAAACACAAGTCTGTAGTGAGCATTAAATATAAATGTGAATATAAATGGAGAAAAGGAGGTTATTATGTAGGAAGGAGGAGGGTAATAGCAAGGCACAAGCCAGCTATTTAACATGTGCTTTCTGTCCCCTTGCTATCCTACGTTCTTTTATCTGGGGGGAAGAGGGCAAGGGGTTAGCATGACTCTGTCGTAGGCTATAGGGTCTCTTCAGAAAATTGGGGATGAATAGTCACTATCATCTATGAAGCAATTGTGATTCTGCTCTTTGTAAATATCTGAATGGATGTTTCACCCAGCTTTGTACTCACATGGCTTCCTGCAACAGTATTTTGTGTTATTACCAGCACACACAGCACAGAGGAACCCCTGAGTTTAAACTTTTATCTTTCATTAAGGGACTGCAGAAAGACTGCAGTTGAACCTGTTCTTCCCACCAGCATCTCTGCTCAAGACCTCAGGGCTCTGCTTTTTTCACTATTCAAGCAACTACAAGCAATGTTTTACTCTTACTCATTTGACACAGAGTGAGAGCAGGTCTCATCTTCCAATGCGGATTTGTTTAAGTGCTTCTGTTTAACATGTTGCCACTGTAGTCTTCAACACTGCAGTGTTTGGCTTGCCAAGGGACTCCTGTCTTGTTTGGAGACTATGTCTCTGAAGGCCTCAGTGCTCAACCCATCTGTTGGATTTCAAGCCTATGACCACAACCAAATTCAGTGGTTTCATTCTCTGCGTGTATTTTCTGGATATAAATGCTGAGGCTACTTCCTTGTCTACCCCTCATCTGTCTGGCTTGTTGCAGATCCTGGTGAAGGGCATAAACTGTAATGATCCTCTTAGAGTCTGGGTCAGCTCCACCATTGCTCCCAATCACTCATGATTGTTGCACAGTGTAATAGCATGACCATGCACTACCCTCTTGTCTCTGTCCTTCCACAAGGGATTTCTTTCAGAGAACTCCAGATGGCAGGTAATCCAACACATGGAGGGAATCCTACTACAGGCTGAAAATGAGGTGGGCTGTTCATCCTTCATGTATGGCTTGACAGCAGAACCTGTGAGGTGTGTTAGAGAAGGTAAAAGAAGACTTGCATGGTGCAGGCAACCATTTCAACCAGTCTGAGGTCAGACCTATCACCAGTTAGCTTAGTAAGGAGATGCTTGTCACTCATCTGCTCTTAGACTGGTTATACTTGCTATATTTCAAGTAATATTGAATCACTGTTATCCATTTAATGCAACATTTAAATCATCATTCTTTTATTCTCCTACCAAGAAAATACCAAATGTCCTTTTTCATTAAAACATCCATGCTAGTTACTTTACTTTACAGATTACCCAGATTATATTGTACTGAAATAATAACATATTTGTACCTTCCAGGGACAGAGTGGAGGCAGTCTTCTGTGTGACTTTTTGGAGTTCCTTGGATACAAAGATTAAAAGATCTAGTTGTTCAAAATGAGAAACTTAACAGTGGATTAGTCTGCAGTGATTACAAGTATTTTGTAACTCTAGGTTAAGACATGAGACTTTTTCTAAAATCATTTAACACTCAGAAAAAATAATCAAATGTTGAAACTCAAATACAGCCCCTTTAATTAATTTATCTAAAGGTAAAAAAGGGACCTCTAGAAAGTCTATGAGGATATTGGTAGCATAAAGAAAAGTCATGTCTACTTTTCACATACATGTCTTCAGTGATTGTCTTCAATGAGCAGAGGAGCCCTTAATGATTGGGCTTAATTGTTACTCATCAACACCACTGCACCATCTGTCCTGAAGTGGTAATTTTCTGTGATAACTCTATAATACCACAACATCAGTGCTTTTCAAATATCAGGTTACTGAATTAATCATGAAGGGATTTTCGTTAGCACTGGAAAGAAGTGCCTCAAAAAGACTTTCTTTAAACAATAGCTGGTCAAGGATCATTTCAACCTTCCAAGGAAATTGAAATGTATGTGATAAACTCGTCAAGGCTGCTGTGCTCTGCACTGGTCCTGATCCCTTTGGGGACTCCTATCAGCACTATCTCTGGTCTTTCTGGAAGTCTTTCTTGCTTTAAACATCTTATTTTGTCCCATGTTTAAGTCTTGTGGTAGGATGCAGCATTCCTTCCGGACTCTGCTTGGCTCTAGCTGTTTATAAAGTCAAATCTCAACTATGTTCCACCCCAAAATTACTTTTATGGTGTACTTGCCAAAAACTTGCCACTTGATTTACTTTGATAATGAGCACCCATGCTCTTCATGCAGTGATGAAAACTTCTCATCAAAAAGAGATGCTAGTAGGGTTTTAAGGTGCCTCTGTTAAGTTGTAGGGGAGTAGAGAGCACAGGCAAAACACTCTGCCAGATATCTTCAATAACTGCCAAAGGTTTGAAGTTGCTTGTTCTGGGGTTCCAAGCTGGGTGAGGCCTCCATGGACACAGAAGAACACAGGAGAGACCTAGTAACTCCATAGAGACTAGGGAAAAGGAATATTTCAGCATATTTCTAGGAGGTAGAGGTACAGCAAATCCAAATATGCAGGCATTTGAGACATGTCATGCATGCAAGTTCTGAGAAACTTCTCTGAAATGAACTTTATGTTTCTGATCTGACTTAAAGAAGATGTGTATAACTATTAACATGGTATGACTCTAATATCTGTATGGTTTTATTGCCTGTGAAATGTGAAAACTCACAGATCTGGAAAGACCCTCAAGAGCTTGCCAAGTTCATCTCCTTCTGCTGTGACAAGATGGGTTACTTTTGTTACCATGCCTCTGAAGAAGGCTTTGTGGGCAGCCTTTATGGGTGATCTGTTCCAGGGCTTGGCATTAACTCCTGGAGAACTTCTCATGATGTCTATCTTGCATCCAGATAGCTGGCTGCAGTACGCCCACTCTGTCTGGTCTGTTCCTTCATTGGCATGGGGACAGCCATTTCATTTACTCTTTGCTGTAACCTTTTATGTATTTGAAGCTGAAATCCCCACAGACACATTTTTGATGAGTGTTGTGGAGATAACATTCTCCACAAGTTTGGTGCTCCAAAGCTTTCAGATAGGCAGTGGAAAGCAATAGCTGTCTAAACTGTTCCAGCCACTGCTAATAAACTTCCCACTCTCTGCCTTGAGCGGTCTGATGGCACATACTGTGAAATGTCAGAAATGGAAAGCCCCTTTGGCACAGACCCCATCTTTTCCTTGGATGGATAACAACCAACTGTGAATCTGTCTAGGCTGCTGTAATGATGCTAAGTGTGGCTCTGGTTAGTACTGCTGCCCAACCAGCAGCCCACAAAAGCCTGCAATTTTCCTTTTACCCAGTATCTGAACACACAGCCACTAATCATCTCCAAAATGGCAAGTTATGGTCTAATGATCACTCCCTGTTGGACTTTGTTCTTACTATTGAGCATCAGCTATGAGCATTTTGAATTCCGGTTTGCTCAGGGATTGTAACACATATTTTTCGCTCTTGTTTTATCTTTTCCTTGTACTAAAGGGTATGTTAGAAGCCATGTGCTGTTCAGGAATGGAATATCAGCATGATATTACGAGTCTGGACTAGACGATCTTTTGAGGTCCCTCCCAACCCCTAACATTCTGTGATTCTGTGACGATCTTTCTGCTGGCAGCCCTCCTCTTGGGCCTGTCTGTGTTAAGGTCCTACTGCATGTGATATGTAGGGCCAGTGACATTCTCACATAATGTAGAAATATAACAACATGATCCACATGCAGCATTGTTGCCAGCAGTGTGCTGAAAGCACAGTCAGGCTGTGTGCACTTACAAGCACCAAGACGAAGTCTGACCATCATCAGCACACAAAATGACCTTATTAAAGTGATTTCTTACTTGAAGTATGAATTTTTAAATGTTTCTTTGTTCCATAGTTGAAATTGCTTACAATAACAGCATGAGTTAATTGCTTCTGCCCTGTTGATGAGTTCAGGAAATGAACCCAGGAATAAGACCATGGACAGTAGGATCACCTACCCGCTGACAGATTCCATAACAATTTTTGTGTTATACATCGGGAAGATCCTGGTGTAAAAGTTGTGTCTTCTGGCTGTATCTACCACCTAATTGTTGAAGTCAGTAAGAATGCAGAATGACATCATACTTCTACTCTAGCTTTTCAGATTGGGCATCTATTGTCTTCCCAAGAAAAGCTCAAGAAAAGGGATCTTGAGCTCTTACAGTCTCTAACAAGTATCCTGGGGTTTGAAGATGAGATCCAGGCACCATGAGAGATGACAAATCTATGTGAATTAATCAGGCTGAGGACTATCCCTGGAATGGGTTTTTGAGGCTTATCTGAACCTGCTTTGGAATAGCAGAGACTGGGTGTTTTGAAGGGCCCCCATCACCCCTACCAGCAAAGTAGGGGAACCCATGTGCCATCCCTGATGCAGTCATCACACTTTCTCATGATTTCTCACTTGGGTTTACTCACTGGTATTTTTTACTCACCATGTATCTTTTCTTTTTCTCTTAAATCTCTCCTGCTATCAACAAGAGTGACTTTTCTGCAGGAACAAAGACGGAAACTGTATGTACCTAGGTTCTTGTGTTTGACCTTGTTTGAGGTTAATGAGCCAATTAATTGTATACAAGATACTGGCACTTGGACTGTTTCACTTTGCTGTGTAAACAGTGTGACTAGTAACACTCAGGTTGCTCTCTGCACCCTTAAATTAGGCCTAAAAGTTATTATTCAGGATCCTATGAAAGCCTGAATTATATTTTTCAGCAGCAAAGCCTCTTAGTTGCAAGAGACAAGAATTATCTGTTGCATATAAATTTGTCCCTTCTCTCCTCACTTTTTTGTTATTACACTGTTAAAAAATGAGATTTAAAGCCACAGAACATCAGGAATTAGAATTTCAGTGATATTTGAAAATGGTGGGGTTTCATGTACAGCCTTACTTACTTCATCACAAATGCGAAGTGTAAGAGCTTAGCCTGTAGAGGGTTCTCTGCAAGATACTTAGTTTCCAGTTGCTGACAAAGCTATAAAACAGAAGTGGTTGAGACTGGTGTAGAGAGGGAAATCCTTGGGGATTTGTAACTCTCCTGTCCTGCAAGAGGCCTGTTCTTAACACCTTTCTGAAAATACTTAACCAAGTGCAATGATGGATATATGCATTACATGTTGAAGTCTTTTTCCTGCAGTGCTGCCGGTGAAGGAGAATCCTGAGGTGAGGACACAGCTCATCCACTTCCGATCTCAGTTATGCAAGGTTTCTTCCTATCTCAGGAGCACCAAACATGGGTGTCCTTCCCCCAGCTTTGCTGCTGGGAGCAGGCCTGTGGGGGTGCATTGGAGCCTGTGTCACCTCCCCAAGGAATGGCTTCTACTCCATCTGCAAAGCCACATGGAAGAGATTAGAAAAAGTCAGTTTATCTCTTGTTTTACTGGTCCACAAAGCTGCATGTAGACTTCAGCATACGGAAGGAATAACAAGGAAACTGCCTGCTCATTAAAAGGGCTTTCCTGCTGCTGCTTCATATCACTGGGATATGTCTCTGGGGCTGGGGTTTGGGGGAAACAAGCAATACACGCCTTGCTCTGAGAAGCTGTGACAGGGCAAGAAAATACAGGAAACATGATTCTTTCCAGAAACTACCTATGTGCCTGGTGTCAGTCAGGGAGGGCTCATGTTCATTCGTTACCAGTGGGGGTAATGAAAAGTGAATGAAACTCATGAACAGGGGATGACAATATTAAAAAAGGAATGGAAAGAAAAATTCCTGGAGAACACCCTATGTCTGTTTTCTTTTCTCTTCTCTTCTCTTCTCTTCTCTTCTCTTCTCTTCTCTTCTCTTCTCTTCTCTTCTCTTCTCTTCTCTTCTCTTTTCTTTTCTTTCTTTTTTTTTTTTTTTTTTCCCCCCACACTAATATACACTGACTGATTCTAGAACTGCTGCTCCCTGGAACAGACATAGATCAGTTCAACCTCTTCCCTAGCATTTCTCCTCCTATGGGTGAACACACAAGGTTGTGTGGGGAAGGGAAACATGGAAGAAGCTATGATGTCTAGATGACCTTGTTAGTTGAGAGCGAAGTAGTAGGAAGGCAGAGAACCAAGGACAGTGTGGAAGGAGCTGGCATAAGCCAGAGACAAGAGCAGGCTTAAATTGTGACTGCAACTTGTTCAAACCACTTGATGAAGTCCAGGTCTGAACTTACGCAGCTACCAATGACCATACAGCTGTAGCCACCACTGTCCCTGTTACATTAGGGTATCTTTGTGGTAATTGTTTTCTTTCTTTGGTGGACCTGAGAGAATACTTCATTTTGCCTGGCTGATACCACTACTGTGATATGTTCTGAATATTTATAGAACCATCCTCTGCATCAGGAATCAGATTGTTCTTTATCTTGACTTCTGCTGTGTTCTTGATCCCTTAATATTTATTCTTTCTGAGTGTCAATGAAGAATAGGTCTGGTGCCCAGTTAGCTATAATCTGACTCTATATTGCCAGTCTGGCACATTATATGATCCACAGAGGTATCATTTTAATTTTCTTAAGTATACATCATTTTTCCTAGAGACATAATAGCAAAAACTTCCCCAAATGATGTAATTTCTAAAGCTTGCCCTAAAAACTCCACTTTACTGAGGTTCTTGTAATATTTTTTCTGCATTCCAGCTCACATTGTTGGTCTTCAAGTTTGAGTTTTAAGAAATCCAACATTAAAGAACATTTGAACAGTTTGATTTGGTTTTTGACTAGTCTGAAATGGAGCTTCCAGTGGGCACTCCTCTGTCTGACCTCAGACTCACTTACAACCCCATTCAACTTGAAAAGGTTGCAAAGCTCTGTTAATGTGTCAGGGAGCTGGGATAAGATTTGTGTTTGTAACCATACTTGAGGAGCCATGTAATCTACCCTGAAAATGCTTAGGTGTGAGCTTAAATGTAGCTGTTGGTTTCAGTGCAGCTACTTAAGTATTTGAAGTTCAGCAGGAGCTGATGAGTTTCCCAGAACTAGATCCTCATTAGTTTCTGAACTTGGTACAGCTCAAATAATTTCAGAAATAATATGTGAAAAGCAGCTGTCTATCATATTCTTAATGAGAATGTGCCTTTAAGCTCTCCTCTGTCTAATGGGACCCTGTGTTATAGAACAGTCACATCTGTCTGTTTACTAGCATTCTCCATAACATCTTAATGAAAATTAAGAGATGAATATTTTCTGTGCTGGCATCACCCTGGCATTTATTAACTGTCTGAGCTAAAAATTAACCTTAGATAGAAATAATGAAAACATGAATCCTGTGTGACTTGATGATGTCTATAGTTAATGGTCTCATTAGTGATGCCACTTTTTAAAATGATGGTAGAATAACTCAATATGCACATTAATGTAAGACATTGATAGATCATTAATTATCCAAATGCTGAACTAAATTAATTCCTTATATAATTCCAGGGAAGTCACATCATGAAAGAAATAAAATTGATCCATGTTATTTTAGGTATGATTGTTATGACTAAATTAATACTGATTATCTAAATATGTGATAAAAGCCCAGACAGACTTTCTATACAATCAGAAAACCATGAAATGAGTATCAGGGGCTTTTCTAGGGTTATAGAGATTGAGGGCCTCAAGAGGTTGTACAGCCCATTTCTTGACTGGAACACAAGAGCAATGATGCCCAGGTTATTCCTGGCAGATGTTTGTCTAATCTGCTCTGAAGAAATCTTGAATTATGGATGCTCCACAGATTTTCAGGGCAATCTGTTCCCCTACTTGACAGCTGTAGTGTACACAAATCACAGGACATTAGTTGATGCTGAAAGGCAGCTTTGGTGCCTGCCTCTTCTACCACTCAAAAGGCTTTAGAGACTTACTTTTATGACCTGGGTATTTGTGACCCTGACTTTAATCTGTTACATGTTTGCATGTCTATTTACTAATCAAATACATTGTGGTAAAGCCAAAATCACATTGTCAAGCATTACCCACTGGATAATGATGTTATGATGTTAATATACAACAAGCCCATCCAGAGGATTGGTCTATATCCTAATGTTGTTAAGCAGGTGATGTGCTGGGTCTTGTGCCAATGCCTTTTACTTGACATCAATGACATTACTGAAGTTCTCTCACCTAGAAGAAAACCTTTATCCAGCTAAAGAGGAGGATTCAGAGATCTGATTTTATCTGAATTCCATCGTTGGAATAAATTAATTTTCTCAGTACCCATTAGGGGACTAGTATTGTGGTTCTTTAATGATATCTCCACAAGAATCAATTTTTTAGACAGAATTGCCTTGACTTTCACAAATATCGAGAGTGCCTAACTGATTGTCAGACTTCTTAAGTAGCATTGATTTCACTGCTGCAATATTCAGATGATGAGGTAATTGCGTCTTATCAGCTTATTGAAAAAGTTTTGTTAAAACAGTCAATGGTTGTTGACTTACCCACTTCCTCATTTCTCTTTTGTTGCTGTTCTGGTTTTCCTTTCAGTGTTGTTTGATCCATTGGGTCTGAGTTCTGTAAGGTGGGGTGGAAGTCATGACATTGCTCTGTGTCCGTAGATATAACAAGGTTGCCACTACCATTTCCCATTTTTGGGAAAGATAGCAGTCTGCAGTAGGGTGCTGACAAACTCAGATGTTCAGCAATGCTCACCATGTCTAGCAGAGGAAGACAACAGGACTTTGTCTCAAGAGAGAACTTGGAAATGCAGGTAAGTGTCAGGTTGACCATGTGAAAATGGTATAGTACCTTCATGAAGTATTTATGCCAATGGGCTTTTCACTAAGAAGGGGAATTCTGGGATTCACCACCATTGTGAAAACACAGGTTGCTCCATGCTGTGAAACTGCACTATTTTCCAGGGCTTGCATTGGCAGGAATGCTATTAAATGCCAAATTGCTACTGCTGATTCAGAGTACTTACAGACATCTGATGGCATCCATAACTCTGCTTGCAGTCCACAAGACTCTCACCCCGGTGTGAGCTATGCTGCATCTTCACAAGAACCTTCTGTATTTCTACATTACTCTGGCAATCACCTATTGATCACCAGCTGCCAGAAACTTTAATCTGATTACAGGCAATAAACCTGGTTTCTGTCTCTGGCGCCTGACTCAGGTTTCAGAACAAGGGAAAAAGTATGACATCACCCCTTCTTGCATCTGTGTTGGGTAGCTAATGAAATTACATGAAGGGTTTGAAGACCATTAAAGTCAATGTTGATCCTTATTATTATTAAGAGTGCTTTCAAATTTACTGCACCACAGGACAGGCTTGAAAGCGTCATTTTTCAAAGGTGTGTGCATTGCATTGGATTGCAGAGAAGAGCCCTGCAGGCTGTAGAGGATGTCAGCAGAGGAGATAATCAATTCTGAAATTAATTGGCTAGAAGTCCACATAGCTCCTTTCCTGCACAGACCTGCACTTCCCATTATTTGGTGATAATGGACACAATAGTGACACTGAGATAAGAAAGCCCTGGGTGGGCTCCCGCGTGTGAGAAAGAGTTGGTTGTTTCCTCCTGCAGCCTGCTGTGGCTGCCTGTGGTCTCTTTCCTGTGAGCACTGCTGAATTTTGTGCAGGGACACAAATGTCTCTCATTAATCTCAGAATAAGTCTCTGAGTCCTCCCTTTACCTGCTCCAGCAGTATGGTTGTGATTTTTTTTCTTCCAAAAGTTGGTATTGACATTTTAGAGGCTCAGAACAAAGATAAGATACTTAGATGCTTGAGGTGCTTGACCATTTCTGTTTTACGTGAAGGTGAGTCCAAACTGAATATGATAAATAACAACACTACCAAACCACAGACATATTCTGTGTCAAAGACTTTGTTCTATTAAATGGTTTAAAGAATATTGTAAAAAGTGACACAAGCCATTCCCTTAGCTATTTCGATATCTGAGTATTTATTGCATCTCATGACATTGTTTCTTCAGTTCACATCTAGGATGAAGGAGAATTTTACTCCAAGTGGTGTAGATTTTTCATCAGCTTTTTGGACAGGTAAAACGACTCTCCATATTTTAGAACTCAAAAAAAAAAAGTGGATCTGAAAGGAAGAGATTGTTTTTGGTATGATCAGGGTGAGCCTATGGGAATCCCTGGATTTTGCTTATGAGAAGGTGTCCCTGATCAGGCTTAAGTTATACATAACAGTTTTACAGACAGGGACAAAAATAAAAACTGCTTATGTCACACATGATCTTTCACAGACACATCAGGCAGATGGCTTAAAAACTAACTTGAACAAGCACACAAGGGTTTCCTTAGCATGAGAACCTGCAGGCCAACACAGGCTAGGAAGGATGCAGATGTCTTTGCTGCAGGAGATTTTGGTGTGGTAGTGTTTCAGGGCCCAGTCTGCCTACTGTATTAGGCAGTATTGGCAGTTGGACTAGTTATCTTTGCTCCTCTAGTAAGTTTACCACATGCTAAAGGGTGCAGGCTGGAGTAGGCCAGAGACACCTCTGCCATATCCTGGCATGTTGCTTCATATCCTCAACATCTGTTGTCTTACAGCACAAGGCAGAGCAAAGCTAAGCTTGTTTTGTTTTTTTGAACAGGTGGGGTTTTATTCAAGTGAAGGGAATTACCCAGTTCAGAGAGAGCAAGACTGGTGGAAGTGTCTCAGAGATGCTGTCCTGACAACCACCCGCTCCTCAGACCAACAGTGTGAATTTCTCTTGGAGTCTGGCACTAGCTCTGCTAGACTTCTGGGCAGGAATCAGCCCTGGCCTTGGGATATATGCTCATAAACGGCTGATGCACCGCAGCAGGACTGAGGTAAGCACATGGGAACACTAGGCTTGGAGCAAAATACTGTATTTTGAAAATCCAGTAGTGTACCGGTAGAGCTGAAACACCCATCCATGCATTTCCTACCTGCCTCCTGATGCCTTCATGAGGAGAGAGGAGACATATCCACAGGAATCCTCAGAAACAGCTATTCCTGCCTTTCAGTTTTTCACTGCCACATCCCAGCAGTCACATGAAGTCTTTGTAATAGGCTGTACTAAGAAGTGGCTGTGGGAACAGTGTGCTCCCTAGAGTGGATAATAGTGCCTGGTTTTCCAAAGAGGTCATTTACAATGGTGGAAATGGTATAATCAGAATGAGTGTGTCATCTGAATCCCTTGTAAATGTCCCCCTACTGAATTTTAATTTTGTTAGAAAGATGTACAGCACCAGCCTCAGCACAACAAAGCAGCATCAATTAATACTGGCTGGATAAGGAACATAGAGGGACAGCACAGGCAGAGATGGCCCTAAATAAAAAGAATGAATTTAATTCAACAGGCTAGCCTCAGGAGCTACCAAAGGTTCTGCCTCTCATAAAGGAAAAGTCTCCTTCCTGCAGACATCACAACTTCACAGCTGCTAAATACAAAAGGAGGAAGGGGTAGAGGCAAAATTTTAAAATAATATGTGCTGTCCTTGAAGAGTATTTTTGTCATCCCTAACAGCATTGCTAAGTGTGAATTTGTATGGAGAAGGCCCTTGCTTATCTTAAGTGTTCTTACCAGGTATTTGCTGTGTCAGAGCCTGGAGCCTCTGTCCCTGGAACAGATAGGTGTAGTTCCTAAAACAATTAGTCAGCTCAAAAACAGTGAAGTATACTTTCCTGGCTCTATGTTCAGATAGCAGCCAGAGACCTTTTTTAATGTTAGAATTCCATTATGGGGACATTGAATGCTATGACTGCAATAATCTCAGGGCCAGCACCCTGAAAATCAGAAATTCCAGTGAATTTGTGTACTATACCAGGTATTTTCCAGCCTCTTCCACCACCACTGAAACCTTGCATATATTTTGCTCCTTTGTTTTCATGTATATTATACTGCACATCAGTGTACTGCTAAATGTTGCAAATCAGTGAGAAGTAGTGGTGTAGAGCTTGGAGGTAAAGGACAGACTACAAGCATTTGCTCTGCACTTAGAGCTTGCAGCTTTGAAATAGGGAAGTTCCCTTTTGGAAATGCAAAAATTAATATTCCCTTTAGTTTTTGCTCTCTCTGCTCATACACTAGGGGTCCAATGGTTCCTACAAATCTGAAGGAAAAGCTGTCACTCAACTAAGAAATTTAAAATGGCTATTCAATAAAAGCCCCCATTCCTTCACTTAAAAAACTCAAACCTGCAAGATCCTCAGATTAGAAAAGGTAGCTGTAATGAAATCAAGAAGATGACTAACTCTGGACACTTAAGACAAGTTTCTGACATGCTTGAATAAAAACCTGAGATGCAAGAGCATTAAAAGAAGGTAATTACAGGAATCATAGAATGCCCTGGTTCGAAGGGACCTCCAAAGGCCATCTTTAACTAGATCAGGTTGCTCAGAGCCCCATCCAGCCTGACCTTGAATGTTTCCAAGGGACGGGGCTTCCATCACCTCCCTGGGCAACCTGTGACAGTGTCCCACCACTGATAGTAAAGAACTTCCTTATGTCCAATCTAAATCTATCCTTCTTTAGTTTAATAAATACCATTGTCCCTCATCCCATTGCTACATGCCCTTGTAAACAGTCCCTTTCTTGTAGTCTCCCTTCAGGTACTGAAAGGCTTCTATAAGGTCTCCCTGGAGCCTTCTTTTCTCCAGGACAACCCCAGCTCCCTCAGCCTGTCCTCATAGGAGAGGTGCTCCAGCCCTCTGATCATTTTTGTGGCCTTCCTTTGGACCTGCTCCATCAGCTCCATGTCTATCTTGTGTTGAGGACTCCAGAGCTGAACACAGTACTCCAGGTCAGGTCTCACCAGAGCAGAGCAGAGTGGCAGAATCACTTCTCTTAATCTGCTGGCCACACTTCTTTTGATGCAGCCCAGGATGTGATTGGCCTTCTGGGCTACAAAAGTGCACCGTCTGTTCATGTCCAGCTTCTCGTCCACCAACACCCCCAGATCCTTTTCCACAGGGCTGCTTTCTATCACTTCATCCCCCACCCAGCCTGTATTGATAATGTGGATTGTTCCAACTCTGGTGCAGAACCCTGCATTTGCTCTTGTTGAACCTCATGAGGTTCACCTGGGCCCACTTCTCCAGCTTGTCCAGGTCCCAGGTCTGGATGACATCGCATCCCTCTGGTATATTGACTGCACCACTCAGCTTGGTGTCATCTACAAACCTGCTGATTGTGCACTAGATCCTGCTGTCTGTATCACTGATGTAAAATATTAAACAGCAGCGGTCCCAGTACAGATCCCTGAGGGATCCCTGACAGCTAAGTCTTTTTAGGCTTTGAGGTGTAGGGAACCCTTGGATGCCACAATAACATGAGGGCAGGTTCTGGGCTATCCTTTTATGTGGAAAAGACCTTTCGGGGCAATGCCTGAAGAGGCACGAGGTGGGGAGGATGTGGAGATTGTGGAATTGTGGCCATGCTATTTTTGTGATTTCACTGCTCCTCCTCTCTGATTTGGGAAGAAAGCAAAAACTCAGCCTGTGTTGGTCATTATCCTCATATGAACGGTGAAGATGTCTTGCCTTGCCCTTGACAAGACATTGCATTTGGCAAGGGCAAAAATCTTTATCAAAGATTACCTACTAGCTGTAGTAGGTTGAAGCAGCATAAAGATTTTTGTTTAGGGCTCTCTCCATCAGTCCTAGTTCTTGGGTCAAGTGAAGACAGGAATCAGATATCCCAACACAGCCTTAGGTGAGCAGCTGCTCAGACAACAGCTTTCATTGAGAATATAATGAAAAGATGATGATTAAAACATAAAGTGTAGCATTTCCTTCAAAACAAGGCTTCTCAAGGAGCAGCATGTGGGGTACATGTTCTGATACAGAGATAGCCTGTGGTCGTTAGTGCTCTCCAGAGTTGACACTGTTGACTCTGGTACCTAGCAGAAACATTTAGGAAATTGCTTTAAAATAGCATACATTGCAGTAAAGAATAGTCAAATAAAAACCAAGTTTGGAGTCACCAAGGAAGCTCATGCATATTGCTTATAGTAGACCTAGTTAGCATCCTACATTATGGAGTCTACAGACATCACTCCCAGCAGACTATGAGACATTACGATGGATTTTTATGGCAGCCACTGTAAAGATATCTGATTGCTTAAGTCTTGAGCAGAAAGGTACAACCTGTGGTATAACCACTTTCTTTAGTCAGCAGTTTGGTGTTAGCCAAGCCAAGAAACAACTTACTATTTCCTCTTCTTTCCTCACCCTTTCCTCACATGTGGATTCACTACCTGTTCACCTACCTATCATTGATCATAAAGTCAATACCAGCCCCACTGCTAGCTGGCAAGATTACACTGGTGCAGGTTTATTGTAAAGGACTTGTTCATTAAGTCTGTATCAAGACTTGACTTTTTTATTACCACCTGACCCTTTTCAAAATGAAACAATTTTTCCTTCCTGTGTCATTTTTACCTTGTAGTTGAGTGAAAAAAGACAAGACAAATTAAAGAGAAAACCTTACTAGCATAGGATAGAAGAATAAATTCATAGAATTGCATGGGTATTCTGGAAAATCTAATCCCTTCCCCACTGATGATGTTTGCATTGTAATATTTTGGATTCAGGTTCCTCCTTCATGTCAGTCAGCCTGTGGGCTGTAGAACCACACTTTGATCAGTCCAACAAAGTGCAAATTTTGTCATGGGTTATATTAAAGAGCTTCAGATAATTTACAAGCTAACCCAGGATATATTTCACTAGCCTTCCACAATTCAGAATAATTTACTGCCTATATATTTGGTGTTCTATTTATCCTAAACCATATTGGAGGCTGTTAACTTATAAAAGAAGAGTGAAAAAGCAGCCTAATTTCTCATCAGTGTAAGAAAAGGTGAGAAAAAATATTAACACATTGGATAATAGCTTTCTGAATAGAGTTGGATGAGTTTGAAAGAGAG